>KK122424.1:0-27609 GCA_000611955.2 Stegodyphus mimosarum
TTCGATAGGAAAGTTCAAACTAAAAATAATTTGGTTAATTAAAATAATGAATGCTACACAGTATTACCCTTCTTTTATCTGTTGATCTTTGTCGTCTTCCGAACCTATAGTTATCTTTTACGACTCACATGTCCTACAAGAAAATCACTTGCTAAACAGAATATTGTGCTAATATCCGTTTTGGAGATTATATTGGAGTTTTGCCCCCTGAACTTTTAATTCTGAAAATAAATATTTGATTAATTAATAATTTTGATTAATTTATCGATCTGATTAATCTTTAATTAATTAATCTTTGATAATATACAGTTATAGTATCCAAGATGCTAGCAAATCGTCACATCAAAATGCTATACTTTACAGAACTCAAGCGGACTTTTGGTTCAAACTTTCAACTGCAAATAATATAAATGTACACAACCTGTCTCGCCAGGTTGCATATATTTGTATTATCAGTTCAGGTTACCGTGAATCGATATAGGACTTCTTACAGAAGAATACGAATCGCATTTATAAAAACTGATTAAAACATTTGTGGTGAAATCATCAAATCTGGAACGTAGTTGATCCAACGCCAAGCATACTTTTACCAAAAGATAAACATAATTTATGAAATTACACAATTAAAAAAAAATGTGAAAAATCAGAAAGAAATATATGCACTATGTACGAAACACAGATGCTTTCATTATTCAAGAAATACGTAACATTTGTTAACAGTGGGATATGCAGATATGTTTTTGGTATTTTGATCACATTTAAAATTTTCTTGAGTTTATTAGTTAATATTAGCATAGGGAGATAGTTTCGCTATATGATTTGAAGCGGAGTAAATTCTAAAATAGCATTAACGACATTGATAGCTGATCTGTAACACTGAGGTACATAGATATATTTATCCATGTGACATAGATCCCGCAATGGAACTTGGCGAATTCTCGCACAGCCGTAAATGAAGCACAAAAGCAGGGTGAAAAGTAACTCTTTATTAATTCAAAGTTTAACAAAAAGGCACGATCTTCGTGCGTTACAAAACATCGTCAACTTGCGGTGCAACTTAAATGTAGAATATATTTCAAGTCGAAATCTAAAATAAAATAGTGCTGGATTAACACGTTAAATTACACCTAACAGGCTGACTCACAGAAACCTAACAGGCGTGACGATAATCCGAAACGGTCAAGAGGCTTACTAGCGTAACAGCGAGATAACGACGAAACGTGCGCTGGCTAGCGAAAACACGCTCTGAATAAACTCAAGAGATTCACCCGTTTAAATATTCACTTCGCTTAACTTTAAATTTGCATACTGAGCCAAATCGCTCTGCAACCTGGTAGGTGCTCAAGGCTATTGCCAACGACAGGCGTAATCTAGCTCTCCTTGCCACGA
The DNA here is from genome assembly GCA_000611955.2 of Stegodyphus mimosarum. Lineage (NCBI taxonomy): Eukaryota > Metazoa > Arthropoda > Arachnida > Araneae > Eresidae > Stegodyphus > Stegodyphus mimosarum. The sequence continues at coordinate 1,390 of KK122424.1, forward strand.
GGAATTTCGTGGGCATGTCAACCCAAGCCCACGAAGCATAAGCAAGTAAGCATAAGCAACAACAACAGAGATATCTTGCGCGCAAGTTAAAAAAACAGCATTTTAAAATAAATGTAGTGAAAATATAAATTTATGAACAAAATACTATGTTATGGATTTTCTTTAAAAAATATATTCATGCATGTGCCTATAATAATTTACCAAGATATTTAAAAATTTTGAATGAAACATTACGGCATTACTAAAATACGAGTTGTTAAATATATTTTTATGCTACAAATGTGAAAAAAAGGTAATTTCTTAAAATAAAACACAAAATTTGCAATTCCATTTAATTAGATAAAACTAGGAGATAATTATAGACATCTCTTTGCTCATATAATAAGGGACATGTATAAGTCAGTTTTTATGGAATATGTTAATATTAAATTAGAATAATAGATTAAACGAGCTTTAATACTTTCAAATTCCCGGGTTCATAAAGAATGCCTTCTATTGCCCTCTGTACTTCAAATTCTGGTCGCTCAGACGGTATAGTGGTTTGGGGAGCCTACTACGCTCCCAAAGGGACCGGGTTTGAATCCCGGAGAAGACATGGATGTTTGCAAATGTATAATGTCTGTGTGGCATGGCGAAAGTATTCGCGTGTGCTTTTAGTGGAAGGGAAGAGGAGTGGGAGACTCCCGGACCACACCCGGGATGCTCTCCTTCAAAATTGAGATGGAAAATAGAAGTCCAATCTCTCTTTGGAATAAGCTCTGGCAATCATTCTTTCATGTAATATGGACACGACAACAACAACAACTTCAAACTCTGCTGTATGCAGGGTTCTGCCTATGTTTTCTGCTCCAACTTTCTAAACTCATTACTGAAGTATTAATTTCTGTATGACAGATTTGTCTTTTATCAGCTTTCTTTGCTGGATCAAGGGCATGCTGTCCCTCACGAAAGCCCATTTTGTTGTTCATGCATTCAAGACAACGTATCTTACTACCTTCAATGGTAAGATAGATTCATATGCAATAATGTGTACAAAAATTCTGCTTGAGCCACTAGATTTTGAACAGTCTCCACCAAGGCAACGTTTTAGAAGGTTAGGATCTAAAAAATCTTTAAAACCAATCTTTTATGCAATCCATCACTGCAAATGATATACTGCTTTTTGTAACGAAACTTCTTTTTGCAGCAAAAATAGCAAAGGTTGGCTGGCGGTATAGGAAATCCAAACAGGGATCCTTAAACAGACAAAAAAAAAAAAGATAGCGGCAGTAGTAATCGCGATCATTGCGGAAGTGAGAAAAACAGCTGCCTTCATTTTTTCTTTTCTTTCTTTCTTTCTTTTCTCCCTCTCACTTTTTTTAACTGTCTGTCAAACTAAAATACGTATAATTAAAAAAGTATCAAATTATTCAGAATTAACTGAGTTGCCAAACACATTTTTCTCTTGGTCCCACATCTCCAGCTACGTTTAGCCATTTCAATGAAGACCTTTTTCTGTGTGTAACCACTGACATTGAAAACATTCTGAAAGAGAATTCCTGAAACTGGACATACGTATATTTATTTACAAGCATTACTTTTAATCTCCAGATTTTAATAAGTTACAGTTTTTTACAAATGTTCGTATGCTTAAAATACAGTTTTATCAATATTCATACATTTTCCAATTTCATTTCCGTGAAGCTGGTTCAGTAATTTAGAAATAATAATTGGAACAAAAATTATACACTTTCTGTAGGCCTACAGAATTATACAGATTTGGCTGTGGCTACATGTGACTTAAATGAAAATAAACCCTTCATAAGAAAAATTTACTTTATGTAAAATGCATTCAAAATATCATGGTTTTCCTTGACAGTTTCTATAAAAAAAACTATTTCCATTTCTTATCAAAGCAGGCCTGACCAATAATCCATAGCATTATGACACGTGAATACAGCGCTTGGAAGCTGTTGCAAACACAGGGAATATTCCGATAAACCATGATATCAGAACACACCGAGTTTATTACTTCAGTCATAGACTGAATCAGAACTAAAAATATTTCTTCGGTTTTAAATACTTTGGCTATGCTATTGCATTATAATCAACTACCGATTAACTGCATACCGATTAATCGGACTTTTACTAAAGAAGAACAAAAGAAGTTAAATTATATTATTGCCAAGTGATGAAAATATTACAATACAAAGTTATCAGACTGAAAAAATGTGGTGTATTAACCAATGCAACCTCTCCAATGTGCTGATGAAAATTGTAGCTCTTTTGATCTATTTAATGCTACTAAGATTGAACGACTCTTTTATTTATGCTCTTGAACTTTGCAATTGTAGTCTGAGTACAAATTGAAATTTTAGGATCGAAAAGATATTCGACATAAAAAACTCATCGAGTTCTACATTTTGACATAAAATTTCTGGAAATGTAATGAAAATAATTAAAAATACTGGATTTTGAAATACTATGAAGATTTTTATTGCTATTATGAAGAGGATCAACAATGTAGATCGAGATAAATTATGGTAAAACCTTTATTTATTTAATTACAGGAAAGCAATTTACTTGCTCAATAGTCCGTCATTATACACAGTTTACTTAACTTTTCCTGTCAATTTTGATTAATATTTCATGAAAATAGTTAAACCGTATCCTTAGAATAGCATTTATTTTTAAATTTTATTATCAGCTGTAGGCCAGACGCCATTATCTCTTTGTTGATCTAGCAGTTCTCATTCTCATTGAACACATGCGTTAAGTATTTAACATTAAAAAAATTTAAAATCAAGCAAAAATAAAAACGTATTCTGTTAATAAATTGAATATTAATAATAACTTACATATAATTTTACAAGCAGCAATCACTTAACTCAACTCTTTATTTCTTGCCTTAAAAATTCAAAGCAATTCATCTGCTTAATATTCCTTGGTTTTATAAATAATAAATCATTAACTCTAATTGCATTAATTCTTATCATTTTACTATTATATTTACATTAATGCATGAATTCATTTTGTTTATTTGTGTCTGATTATTATTAGCGAGTGCTGTAAAGACCTTATTTTAATCTAACCAAGTATTTTTAGTTTAAAGAAACTTTCCTTTCCCTTTTGATTTCAATTTCCTGCCAGAATGTAAATTTAATGACGTCTATGCAAATCTAAGTGAGTTGAAAACAGTACTTACGCAGCAGTTTTAAGAGTTCGCGGTAGATCTTAAGGTACGCACCTTTATGGTGGACCAATTTGGTGAGCCCTTATGTGTGAGGCCCCTCGTGGGATTCCGTGATAAGCTCTTGTAAAAGCGGAATTAATTCCCGCTGTAAACCAGAATATGCAAACAAAGCATCAAAGCATCTTCGCGGTAGGAGAGTTAGTTCTGAGTTTATGCCGCGTGCTTGATTTAGCAACCTTGTAGTTGCATAGTTGGTGCTTAGCCACTTCCTTAGATTATATTTATATTCTAGGTTCGGCTTTGCTGTATGCAGCCGATTTAGAGGTTTAGATAAAGAACGAGTCAGTCGTGTACCCAATCTTACTTTATTGTTGATTGTACTCTTATTTCTGTTCAAGTTACTTAGCCACAAATAGTGGTTAAATTGTGAGCACCAAGTGAGTGCGTTTATTCAGGTTACTTAAAATAAAAAGGTTATTATAACCTTTTTCTGCAATTATCTGTTCTTTCAAGAACTAGTGAGAATTCGCTACTTAACCTTTCAGTATGGTCTTTACAGTTGATGATCCCGATACACACTGGAAAACAGTATATGTATTCATTTTATTGTATAATTCCACATTCGTAGTCAAAAATATTAGCATATTAACTATCTTTATAATTCAAAATATTACTATTTTAGATTTTCACACTACCATTATCTTTATAACAATATTAGTGAATCTCAATTGTATTTTCTTACAAACCCTCACCCCGCATTTGTAGTTAATAACATCTGCTCAGCATAGATGGAAACTATGCTGTGGAACTGCAAACTACATCAGTGGCATCTGCTACCAACAAAGAACCCCATTATTTATTCCGCGCCTCCTACAACATCCTCAGGAGTAGAACTTTACAGCAAACGTTGTCTATTACTCACCTCCTTCCTGAGAGAAGCCAAAGGCAGGCATAAACTTGACGCAAAAAATACCAAATATACCATAGACTTTGGACAGAAGCTCCTTGAGGAACAAGAACTGTTACTAGCAAATCAACAAGGATAAACTGAACACCTCCAAAAAGTAATATATGTACTTGAACCACCCCGCAATCTAACTAAGGATTATTCTCAAGGCAAGTTAAATTCATCATAGAGCTGGCACCACAAAACTAAGAGGACAGCAGACCCTTCGAAACAGTTCAAATAAGAAAGCGAAATCCCTTTGCATTTAACAAAGCTTTTCTACTTCCTGCCATAAAGAGCAGGAAAAGAAATCTTCTGCTGTGGACCAATATGTTACAAAAGTATCAAAGTATCCTGGCATATCTCCATCGCATTAAGATCACATTCTTCTAGTTAAACCACTAGACTCAGAATGCACCATATAACAGATCTACAGTCAACTTAAAAATAACGTTAACTTAACAAGCCTAGGTATCAAAGAAATTGCAGTCAGACTAACATTCACAAAAGAACTTCTCATTAGCTGGAAGAAGAAATCGGAATAGAAACCAGTCGAAAAGCTATTCATCAAGAAGAAACGCTTAATTATAATTCTTTCTTACTCAAGCATATATACCGCTGAGTACCAAAGAGAAATGTTCACAGCCAATTTTTTCTACAGCTTCCTTAAGGACTTTATGGAAACATTCACAGAACTTAGACCAGAAAAAAATTTTACTGGGAGCCAGGATCACCTTGGAAGATTATGCAAATACTAAAAGCCCGTAATGGGGCAGCCCAAAAGAAGATTCTAGAGCAGTAATTCTCAACCACTGTGCCATGGCACTTTAGTGTGCCGCCAAATTTTATGAATACATACAATAAAAATTATTTTGCATGTGCTTATGCATAGTGTGACTGTTTTCATGCAATATATTTTTCCTTATACGGTACGTGTATAATTGTCCTACACTTTAGCGGCAAGAGACCCTAATAAGAGACACCAGGTAAGTAATTCAATATGCTCTCACTTCCTCCCGGGGACTGGCAAACCAATCCTAAAGCATCTCGTACTGCACTAGGACTAGGACTGTTCAATGTTTTAACCAAAACACGGAACTTTTAATCCCGAAAGCGTCTGATGAAAAGCAAACTAACAAATGCGCATGACTGTTACAGTTTTGGATTTAACTCAAACAAAGCTATACCGGTCATGTCAGCGAAAACTATGCATCAAGAAGAAACTCCGAATGTAGAGTCTTATTATACAGAAGTAGTCTTACTATATACTTATAGAACTGAGAGGAAGATATATTCCTCTCTCACTTTCTATTCCCAATGCTAACGTTCGCTGACACGACCGGTATACTAGTTTAGTCTACTTCTGTCTGTCTTCCAAGGAAACTGTCGGGCCATTATGTCTAATTGGTGGTGTCGCTATAGCAATAGGGCTAGTAAATTTCAAGTAGGGGTGAGCCAAGTGAATGTTTCATTATTATTTTGTTATGATGAATGTTAGCCGCAAGAAAGAGAAAGTTTAGAAAAATTGAATTAATGGATTAGGGCTCATTTCTATGGCAACAGACAGCTGTAGACTATCTTCCGTCGAAAACTATTCTTATGACAGTAGTCTCCCGCTTGATGCATGCATAGGGTTAGGCTACAACTTATATATTCACTTTCGCATGTGCAATATTGCAATATTGTGTTGTCAAACGGATTCAAAGTTAACATATTTTTTAATTATTTTCTAAGAAAATTATTTGTATTTAAAAAAACCTTCTAAAATGAGTAAATGGATTAAAAAAAAGCTTAACGATGATAATGTTAGCAATTAGACTTACTAGTTCAAGCCGAGTGCATATAAAAGATGTTTCCTCCGCCAAAAAATTATAGTCTTCATTGCAACTACAATGACGACTTCTTAAGATTGGGATTTACTTCTGCAACGGAAAATGATCAGTCTGTTCCTGACTATGAAGTGCGAGGTTGTAAACTGTCAAGCAGTGCTATGGTTGCGAGCAAGTTCCAGTGTCACTTGCTCGCTAACCATTCTTCCCTCGCATTAAAAGACAAAAATTACTTTCAAAAATCATTAACTGCTAGATCCAAACAAATAAAAGTTTTTATGAAGCAATTTCATGTGTCTGAAAAAGTTCAAATAACTTCTTATATAACGGTTGAATTAATTTTTCTTAAATGAAAACCTCATAATTTGGCTGAAGGAATTATATTACCTGCTTGTCGTAAAAATAATAATCTGTAAATCAGCAGAAATTGATATTTATAAAATACAGCTTTCAAATGATACAAATCATTTCACAATTATAGACTTGTCCCGAAACATTGAAGAAAATACTGTTAAAACTCTTGAAAACACAATTTTGCTCAGCAAAGTGACGAAACAACTAATATTACGGGAAAAGCATACTTATTTGCGTTTGTCTGATTCATTCACGAAAATGGTATAACTAACCAGTTCTAATGTTGTCTTGAATTACCCGATTTCACAACAGAAAAACCTATTTCCGATGAAATTAATTCGTATTTACAAGAAATTAAAATTACATGGAATTTGTGCATTGACATGGCCCCGATCATGCCTGGATCTATGAAAGTATTTGTAGCAAATGTAAGGGAACATAACAGATATATTAGTTACCTTTTTTTTAATCGGGAATCACTCATTACAAAGGAATTACCATCAGAATTGAAAATAGTGCTGTAATAATGTGCTAAAATGATTAATTACATAAAATAAAGACCATTATAAAGTCGCATATTTAGTCAGTTACGCCAGGCTATGGAGTTTAAGTACGATTTCGGCACATGAAAGTTAGACGGTTGTCCAGAGGCAAACTTTCATCTCATGTACTTGAATTTAAAGAGACAAAGATGCTTTTTAACGCGATAGAAATGATTTTGCTGATTTGTTAAATGACAAAATATGGTATGCTATAGTTTATTTATCTGATAGTTTTGTTGTTCTTTAATAACGTAAGTACAAGTTTAGTGGGGCTGAAAAAATATTTTAACCCCGATTGATAAACTGTTGGGATTTCAAAAAACGTTCGTCTACGAAAGAATAAAGATCAAGAAGGAAGTTTAGTAAAGTTTGAGTCGGCTCCAAAAGACTGTTATAAAATAATTCATAAAATAATTATTAATCATTCAACAATACTAGAACTTAAGAATTTAAAAATAAAAATTTTGGTTGGGTACCAAATCCATTTGTGATAAACAACACGTCGGCGTATGAATGGACTTTAAAAGAAGAAGAACTATAACCAATTAATTCATTCTAGATTAATCTTAGATACGACTATATGACAATAATTATCCGACAGAATGTTTCAAGTGTGTTACTAGAGTTGTCCCATATTATTTGCCCACATTCGGATTTTCCGTTCTGACCAACATAAAAACGGAAAAAAGATCACGAAATAAGAGTAGCATTATCCTTTTTAAGTCCAGATATATGTAAGTTATAAAAAACACCAATCTCAAATTTTGCATTAAAATTAATCTGTAGTTTATCATTAAATAATTATTCTGCTTATTTTGCAATGCAATATCTTATTGTTAATATGCGCCAAATGTTGAAATTATTTAAAGTGCTCTGTGACGAAAAAAAGTTTGAGAATCACTGCTTTACAGACGAAGAACTCCCATAATTTACAAGCTCAAAAAGCACTCATTATTTTAAACTCTCATGATGTCCCTCCTACTTTCACAATTGCAACAGCTAGAGGATGCCAGATGTAAGCTAGGCTTATGCGACTTAGCCAATTCAACTCAGGAGTGGAAAGAGGAAAATGACACCCCCATAGTGATTATATCACCTATTCAATAAATTAAAACTATGAAATCTATTTTTAACTCAGATTCAAAACAAAGTGTTGTGGTCTCTCCACACTCCATAAATACTTCTTCAGTAATACCACAAATATCCAAGAGGAAATAACCTTTGAGGATCTGGATAACGCTACTGACAAATTAATAGATACCATAAAGGACGGCTGTAAACGAATATATTAAATCACACTAGCAATCAATTGCCAAAAAATATACAAGTACTACGCAAACGTTTTCAGTCTTATCATGAACCAGAAGAACGAGTAAAAAGATGCATCATCTTCAAATGAAAAAAAGAGCACCAAATAAAGAATTAGTTAGATAAACAAAAGATCCTCCTCGAATACCTTTTGCAACAATACAGTCAAACAATTTAGAATTACCTTCCAATTAGCTCATAATGAAATCTAAAGACCAATTATTCTGTCAGTAGCAGCCCTTCTTACAGCATTTAAAGCAATGAACACTGTCTTTAATGTATACCGGACAAAGTTTCCTCACAGGATGTTTCAGTTTCCCACACTGTATTACAGTTTCCCACAAGATATTACATTTTTCCGCAGGACTCAGAATGTAACACTAAGCAGTTATCAAACAGCATTCACTGTAATCACCAGTTCTATACATTCTATAAGAATTGAACTCCTTAACAATTCTGTTCTCCGTTACTGACAGAACTGCATTTCTCAAATATTGTAGTAAATATTCAAATATTATTGTAACTTAAAAGTATAAGTACTTGTAATTGCATCTATCTGTGACTGTATTCAAAACTGCAAAATTTTGAACTTCAAAATTGTAAAATTTCACTGTTTCTCCGCGGGATTGCATCCGTAAATGTTTGTTGTAGTTACACAAAAATAAAGCCCGACTGACCTGCCAATCCTGGCCCTGGGCTGAGGTTGGCTGGGTAGAAAATAACTTTCCACTAGCTGGACGTAATAGCTTGAAACATAACAGCACGTGACCCATCCAACTGAAGGTTCAAAAAAATTTATGGGCCAAAAATACAAAAGAAAAGAGTGTGATAACAACAGTGATAGCAGAATGACCCCATAGTATATGGGAACTTGTCTTATCCACAACAGTAGGCAATTTAATTGTACTTAACTCTGAATTTAAATACACTGTACTATAAAAAGCGAAAGTTTCGCCTACCCACTTTAGTAATTTTGCACGCAATGACATTTGTCAAGCTCTCTGGTACACATTGTTCTTTATTGCCATTTGTAACTTAGTTGTTTCATTTCTAACGGTGATTATATTTCCCTTATTTAACGAGCGTTCGTTTTTGCTTAGAATACTGATTTAACTAATATAGCCAAAATTAACTTATTCTCCAGATCAAACCGCTTGAAAATGCAAATTATTGTTAATTAACTGCCCTTTCGATTTAACTGTGATTTTGAGCTAACCATCCTTGTTTTCCCCGGTATTACCCCTTTTAATCGGGAGATGACTATGTATGTAAATGCATTAAAATGCATGTTTGTTTAGAGGTGAGCTAAATATTAATTTCTATTTTTAATAGCCAAAAATGGCTATAATTTTAAATCCACGGTCTAATCCGAAACGGCTGACTGCCAGTTCATTCGGATTATCGGCCCTCTACTGCATTTGGAATTTTTGGGCTCAGCCAAAATCACGAAGTTACGCCGCCACTGCATCCTCGTTCTCATCACTCATCAACTGGCTATCGTCGCAGCGTCGACGCTCTCCTGTCAGGAAGATATCTAGTTTATTAAATCGCGCAACATGGCTTGCTTATAAAAAAAGCGAAAATTGAAATCATATCCCAGATCGTCTTCGATATGCGTCATCAATTGCCTTTTTCTAGCGGAGTCAGAATGACCTCGTAGAAAGTTGCAAGAACTGCTGGAAAAATATCCCACCCATATAGACTGCAACCCTAAACAAAAAAAGCTTTTAGCAGTATACCAGTTTAGATCAGAGATCTAATGAACTGAGATTCAGAAGCGAAAACATCGTTTTCGGAATAAAAGCGAAATCCTCTTTGTTTTCTCCTGTGGCTTGTTATACCAGCTTTGTTTCTCGGTATCACAGTAGAAACTCAAAAGAAGAGAAACTACACTAAAATATTTTATTTTTTTGTCAACATAAAGAAAAATGAGCTGCAGTTTCTAACGAATAGAGTTCAACTGGAAACAGGAAAGGTAAACAGGAATTTAAAAAGAAAACAGGATTTGCAATATTTTCTCTTTATGGTTCAAGATTATTGTGACATTTAAGATGACCCAATCTATGTCAAAGTGAACATCAAATGTTAGAAAAATCAAAGTAAACATCAGATATTAGGAAAACCGCATAGTAATTTGTTTGGGTATGAAAGAGGAAGAAAGAATTTCTAACATTTCTTGCTTAAGTACACTTTCGAGGAGCCCAGTAAACATTAGTAATTCGTCTTCGGCTGTATTCTCAAACGAACGAACTGGCTGCATGAGATTTACGTGATTTTTTACATGTGTCGACTGCATAGATGGATTGGGTTAAATTATTCAGATTAGGACAAAGCATGCGAAGTCTATCTGCCTAAAGGGTGGGTTGTGTCGTGGAGAACTTCGTGAGGAAAACTGATTCGTATTCACGTTACGTATAGGAAAAACCTCAAAATTATCCAGGCAGCCAGCCAATGCTCAACGGTTTTACTGCTCAGCTTTGGTGAACCCATATGTATTAGGAATAAGAACCAGTTTTCCTTAAAATGTCCTCTACGAAGTTCCCCCGCCTTCGCCTGGCCAGTAGTTCTTCCGTGCTTTATCTTAATAAAATCGTCCATATTAATGATATGAAATTCTAACAGAGGCAGTTGCAGTTTTAAAATAGTTTTAAATTTACGTACTTTATAGCTTCCCTATCTCACCCTGTTATTTCCAAATGTAGTCATATAAAGTAATTCTGCTTTATATTCCGCTATTTTTTAAGTTGCACTCTAGAACCAGGAACATGCAAATATACTGTAATATCGTGTGATGATTTTTACTCGTAGAATACCAAGGAAATGGTTATGTATATATAGTTGCACTGCTGCACAAATATCCAGTGTAAGGTATTCTCATTAGATTTAAAATTCATTCTTTGACTTTCACTGCCAAAACACTAAGTAAAGAATTTATTTAAATTTACGTTAAGATACAGAACAATAACAAATGAATTAATAAAATTAGTTTTTCTTTCTTGCGGGATTAACGAAAAACAGTGATTCAAAGTGTTTACAAGTCAAAATTTTAATTTAAAACCTAACAATCTGGTTCTTCTATTTTCCAACTACTAACTTAATTTTTCAATAAAATACAAATTCACCAGCTGATAGTAGCATCATTCAAGGCACGCTGTAACAGAGAAGTATCACTACGGCAGGCTAAATCTTTCTTTTAAATCTGGATTTCACGCCTATTTAAAAATTATGTGCAACGGGAACACAAACCAATGTCTCACAAAGACTTCTCCAAGAAAACATTCTTCCCATTCGGCAGATAACTGTTGTGTACTTTGCCATACTCCGAACAAACTTAACCCCATTTAAAACTCACTTCATTGGCTAATTGAAATTTACCTTTATCCTTAAGAGTCAATTAGAGGAAATTAAATTCCATTTTAACGAAGAAATGAATATCCGAAGAATACTGACAGATCTTCTGAAGAGATTAAATCTCGAATTGTGAAAACGATGGATTCCGTTAAACTAAAAATTAGGATTCGTAATGTACTAAACAACAACGGTGGTCTTCTTGTGGAATTGTTCAAACAGGAATGGCACTGATAGTCTTGATAAAAAGAGAAGGGTGAATCCTTTACTGAAAGATGATTTGCAGACTAAATTTCTTGTAAAGAAGAAATCAAAGATTACACTTTATAATATAGCTGATGAGATGAGATGAGATTAGATCATAAATGCCTTAGCACGACAAATGAGATCTTTAACGAAGGAGATACTGAAGTATTATACCCCAGAAAAGGTAAAAATGGAAGAAAGGGTAAAAATGGGGTTGCTCAAGTTCAACTAGAAAAGTTTAAGTTTGTGGTTACGCTTGGAAAAGTCAGTTTAAGATGGTTTCAAATAACAGTTAAAGACTATTTAAATATAATTAGATGTTTTAAGAGTCAAGGTTTGGGACATTTTCACTCAAGATGTGATAAACAGCAAACATGTGCTCGTTGATCAGGATCCGGACATAATCATAACAGCTGTTCTAAAGCTTCCGTCTGTATTAATAGTGAAAATACAAATTTAAGGTATAAGCTGGAACTTCAAGTGAATCATTCAAGGTCCATATTCTAAATATGTATTCTAATTTAAGAGATAGTTGGAACTTTTAATTCGTAGAACCAATTACGGTTCATAAGTAAAATAGTTATATTGGTTGAGAGTACAGGCACACTATGAATGGGAACTTTAATTTGAAATGTTAAAATAATTAATGGGTTTAATAAGAAGTTCTGACATACAAGTTGTATGAAATGAAAAGTTAAGATAAATTTTATTTCTATTTAATGAAAAGATAAAAAAAGCATATTATGTTTTGCTATGTATACCCTATATTATGTTATGTTATTGTATTGTATTGTATTGTTAATATGTACTGAATTGTATTGTTAATATGTACTGAATGCTATATACAACTGCCCACCAGCGGCCGAGCGGTAAAGACGCTGAACACTGGTAGTTCGGTCTGAGGTTCGAATCCCGCGAACGGGCTGGCTGCATGGGCGTTTTCGTGGTTTTCCCCCATGTGTAACGTGTACACGAGCCAGTTTCCCTTAAAAAGTCCTCCACGAAAGCATCTCTCCCTTTAGGCAGATAGCCCTCGTGTGCTTTGCCATAATTGAATAACCTAACCTATATGCAACTTTAATTTGGAGTTGATTGTATGTCAAATTGTATATTTTCTTTATTAATAAATATATTTGTTGGTGGTCTCAAGGGGCTTACCAGTCGACCAAGGACAGTCTGAGATATGGTGGTTGTATTTTAAATTAATTTTATCAGAATAGTTCCAATAAGCTCTGTATATGCCTTTTAGGCCCAACCAGTTAGAAATACAGTCTTCCGTATCACTACCTGCGTGAGAACTCCAAACATCACATTTTGTACATTATAAGTAATTTAAACGAAAGCTTAAATATATAAAATATGACGAAACAGCATTTCATAAATGGATTTCGGTAATGAACGTTTTTTGCTTGAATTTACTAAAGCATAGGAAGATTTTCTGTTTAAGGAGAAAGATGACTTTGGAGGACTGGCTGGTGTTCATATTGCACATAGCAATAAAATGCGAAAATATCCATTCATTGAGCCCGTTCGCACAGGTTGAACTACTAGTATATCCTCATGCCTACTAGAAGACCTCTAGTCTTGCACCAAATGGGCAGAAAGAGCCAGGCGTCAGAAAGTAGTGAACCCTAATACTATTTCCAACTTTAATATATCAACTTTTAAATGATTTTTATGTATCTGTTAGTTGAAAAGGTTATCAAGGTTATTGCAGAAGTTGTGATTTCATAGTTAAATATACTAAATATACGTGTGAATGTGGTAAAAAATATACGCATAAGAAAAGATATTTAAATAGTAAATATCATATAAAACACATGGGTGAATAGTATTTAAAAAACATTTCCTTAATAAATGGAGGAAACCCGGAAGACGAAAAGGTTGAATGAAATCCGGAAGACCTTAAAACATTTGAATGCAAAGCAACCCTTAGGTTGTAGAAAAGATGATTTAATTAAAATGTTAAAAAAACAAATGCATCTAAATCTATTTCGATTGCTTTGTTAGATCTAGATGTATCAGAATACTTGGAAAAAAATGAAGAAGATATTCATCGAAAAGCCTGAGAAGCGTACATATATTAAGAGAATTTTTGATTCTTTTAATTTAAGATTTGATAAAAATAGTAATGAATCTAAACCTAAAGAATCAAAAAAGATTAGAACAAAAGTAAATCTTAAAAAACTTTATGATTTAGATTATTCAAAAGACAAATTTATTAATCACCCTAAAAACAGAAAAAGATGGAATAATTTTTTAAAACAACATAAATTAAGATACGATAAAAATAGTAATGATTTTAAGCCAATAGAAGAAAAAAAAATCAAAATCGAAGCTAATCTTTAAAGTGTATTTATACCAGATTATGAAATTGTTGAAGTAAAACGTAAATATGTAAAAAAAAATATAGAGCATATGAAAAAACTTATAAAATTAAGGAAATCAAGACTTAGACCGGAACAGTATATTAATATTTTAAAAAATTTATTTAGAAACGCAATTGGAAAAATCCAAGGTAAAGTAAATATTATTACATATCATCCTGGATTAAGTCAACCATTTCATCTTAAAAAGATGCCAACTCAAAAATCATATGATCTCTATTTAAATGTTTTGACTCATAAAATAGAATACAAAGAATTAGATATTAAAGACTGTGAATTTTTATTTTACTGTCACAGAATTACCTAATGGTGGAAGAGGTAAAAAGATTTTAAGTGATGATGATATTATAAATAAAAAGAATATTTGTCAAATTAAAAACAACTATGACATTCGTTTAGCTAAATCAATAATAACAGCTTTAAGTATTCAAAAATCAGATTTTTTATGTGAAAAATTAAATCATAGAAAGCTAACTAAAATGATATCTATATTAAGAAAGGAAGATTATTACAGAACACATTAGCTACTAAATTGCGTGAAATGTGTAATATTCCATTGCAAAATTACAAATTAATACATGTTAAACAATTCGAAGAATTTTTAAATATTCAAATAATTATATTTTGTAGTGAAAATTTCAATGAAAAAATATATCATAGTAAATATAAACCTACCTGTATTTATAGATATAAGAACAGAGATCACTTTGACGTAATTACCTCAGTTAACAGGAATTTTAGAGAAAAATAATTACTGTAAGATAAGTTACAAAAAATTAACATAAATATTTATTAAAATGTGATAGATGGTTTAGAAAAGAAAGCAACTGTGATGGAGAATCAATCATGTGTAAAGAATGTTTTCGATGGTTTAAAGGTAAAAAATGTTTCGAAAAGCACAAAACATTTTCTGTTTGTGAAACATTGTGGAAATGTTTAAAGTGTAACAGAAATAGAAATATAAACAGAATTAAGCGAAAACCTGAAGAACATGAATGCCGCGAAAAACAATGTAAAAATTAGAGACAATGGGTTAAAAATTATCATAAATATTATATGAAATCGGAAAAATCGTTAGGTGGAATATGTGAAAATGTTTGTGAAAAATGTAGACTACTTGGAAGACATAAAACATGTTTAAAAAACTGTACTATAAAAAGACCAAAGGATGAAGATAATGGGTGTGATAAATGCACATTTTCTGGATATACAGAAAAATATGTTTTTTGATGTCGAAAGAAACCAAGAAACAGGAAATCATGAAGTCCATCTAATTATAAATAACGATTTTGATGGAAATGAATGTATATTTTATAATGAAAATGATTACTGTAAACGGTTATTTGACGAAAAACATTTTCACTCTACAGTATTGGACCATTATGGAAAAGATTTTGATTTTCAATTTTTAATTAAATACTGTTTCAAAAATAAAATTAAAGTATATACAGTTTATCAAGGAAATAAGCTTATGAAAGCAATATATTATAATATTAAATTTATTGATTCTATCAGTTTGAAGTTGATTCCTTTAAGTAAATTTCCAAAAACATTTGGATTAAATGAATTAACATTATTTTCCACATTTGTTTGATACAAATAATAATGAAAATATATAGGTAAATATCCAGAAAAGAATTATTATGGATCTGATTTTATGACTACAGAAGAAAAAAAATCATTTGATAAGCGGTATAATTCAGTTAGAAATGAAATGTTTGATTTTTCAAAAAGAATGTATTAAATATCTGATGTAGATATTTAAGAAGAGGAGTTTAGAATTCAGAAGATTATTTTTAGAAATAGCAGATATAGATCCATTTTGGCTAGCGTTTGTATGGCCATATACAGAGATAAATTCTTACTAAAGAATACAATAGCTATAGCTGAAAAGAGCGTTCACGAAGATAAATTCAGTAAAAAACCAATTGCTTGGTTAGCTTATTTATCTAAAAAACTCAATATAAATATACAACATGCTTTAAATGGTGGTAAGAAAAAATTAAAATTAGATAATAAAACTTTTAAAAGTGGATGGATTTTATAATAACACTGCATATCAGTTTCAAGGGCGTCATTGGCATGGATGTCTACGATGTTTCAGAGAATCTATGATCAATTTTCAAAATCAAATATGTATGAAAGGTTGATATGAAAAAAACAAAAAAGATAAATAATAAGATAAAAGATGCAGGATATGAATTAATCGAAATATAGGAATGGGATTTTGATAATCATAAAGAAAAAAAATATATTTTTTCATACATTTAAGTGATATTGAGTGGAAAAGAGAATTTGTCGAATCATTAAATCCAAGAGATACTTTTTGTGGAGGCAGATGGGAAGCTGCAAAAATTAAAATACGAAATAAAAAATAATAAGAAATGTAGATATATATTCACTCTATCCAACAGTGAATTATTTTCATTATTATCCTATAGGACACCCGGTAAAAAAAAGATTATAATCCAAGGAAATATGATGAAAAATGGTATGGCTTGATAAAATGTAAAGTATTACCAACAGAAAATTATATCATTCTGTATTACCTTATAAAGAAGAAAAATTGATATTTAGTTAATGTAAATCGTGTTCAAAAACAATTAAATACGAACACTATAAAACAGTTGTTGAAAAGAAAAATGTAAAAAATGTTATGAAATAAAAAATAAATTATGTAATCATACAGATGATGAAAGACATTTTATCGGTACATAGACAACAACCGAAGTAAACTTGGCAATTCAAAAAGGATATAAAATTTTGTATATTTATGAAGTCTGGCATTTTGAAAAGAAATCAAATACTTTATTTAAAGATCATGTTAAAATGTTTTTGAAAATAAAATTAGAAAAAGATGATAAATAGCCTGAAAGTTTTAAAACAAAAGAAGAATATAAAAAATAGGTAAAAGATAAATTGGATATAGAATTAGATGAAATTAAAAAAAATCTGGGAATGAGATATATAGCCAAAAGCTGTTTAAACTCCTTATGGGGTAAGTTTGGATAAAGAGAAACTCCTGGAAAACATAATCTGATATCATTGAAAAAATTCTGTCATTGCTAAATCAGAAGTCGATGGTAGAGAAAACGGATATTATCTAGCTAAAACATGATGATCTTAGTGATACTAGAACTAAAATAGTTGAACAGAATGCGCTCCTTCTGCTTACCAGCCTGCAATTATGGCGTAAGATCAAAAACAGAATTTTAAATAAAATCTTAGCCAAAAACTACATAGGAACGATAAACGCGCAAGTTGGCTCTAATTTACACCAGCGTGACAGCACCATTTGCAAGTTTAAAGTAATGCCGTAGCCAGTAACGTAGTCTTCAACAGGCAGAATACGCTCTGACTAAAGCAATCTCAAATCCTCACTTAAATACAATCTCAGCAAAATGCAAATTTTGCTGAGAAAACAGAAAGGAAGCAATGACAGTAAAGTTTCGGACCCTAAAGTATCTGGATAATTAAAACAAATAAATACCTTACGGCTTCTTTCGCAAGATTGTCAGCAATGTCGTTGCCAACGTTGCTGCTATGCCTTTTGGTCGAAATTGTGATTATTTCAGCACTGGAACTTTAAAGATATATTTCGGTTCATGGGCCAGGTGAGAATTGCTGACTGGATTTTGAATGGAGGACATGGATACTTGGCTGTCTGAGTCAATGTATATTTTGGAAAAGCTGTTTATTGACACACTGTCGATGGCAGCTTTTATAATTGTTAGTTGTGTTTGACATATGCTACTGGAGTTGTTTAAGTACCCTTTCCATTTTATTTCAGAGTCCAGATGTTGTTGGATGCTGCTGATTTTTCCTTCGATTTTTTTATCCGTCAGCCTAGGTTTCAGTTCCTATCTTTCTTCAATTCCGATGTTTTTTTAGATTTTTATTTTGGTATGGGGATTGGCTGAATATCTTTTGTATGGGGAAAGGCGGTGTTCGTAATCATCTGCAGAGCATATGTAATGCTTGAAGCTGATGTTTTTTTCTTAGTTGAAGAAGTGAAGAGTAAATAGCCTCATCGATTGCTTGAAGATCTAGCAGCATAATGCCTGCTAAGACATTCAGAGCTGCGTTGGAAGTGGTTCGAAAGCTGCGCATGATATTTAGCATGAACTGTCGCTGTATGGATGTTATCAATATTTTTCTCTCTGTCATTCGCAGGGCCCATATCGCAGGTCCATATGTGACGACCTTTGTGATGAATTTGGATAGGATGAATCATTGTGATGAGTGTGAATTTTGTATAGTTTTGGATAGGATCTTGCTGATGTGAGGTTTGGATGCCCAGTTAAATCCTTGCATCCTGCGAAAGTTTTGCCCAATTTGGTTGTCTCGAATCTTTATATCCTGGAGATGTTCTATGGTTGAGTTGTAGTCCAAGGCATTTTAATGGTTTGAAGTTTTTAATTTTATTAGTTTCTATTTTTATTGAGAGTTGTTTTGTAATTTTCTGTCCTTATAATGGTCATTACTTGAGACTTGGGGATGGTAATTTCTAGTTTATGTTTCTTGCAGTGATGCTGGGATGTATAATTATTTCCCGGCAGTTCAGCTGAAGAATTATTTGTGTTCGTCCGCTGACCATGAAGACATCATCTGCAAACGCCGTAATTTTAGCAAAGTGGGACCATTCCTGTTTTCTAATATCGTTAAACGTGATTTTCCAAAGATGTGCGCTTATGCAGACTCTTTGGTGACATCTACATGTTTGTGCTGTGTTACTTATATGTTGTTATGCAATATGAAGTTACTGCGATCTTGGTGGAAGTTTTCAATGATTTTGTAGATGGTGAGTGGGCTGCGGATGTTCCGAAGAGACTGAAGGATGGCGGACCACCATAACGAATCGAAAGCATTTTTCAGATCAAGACATAGGATGGCCAAGTGCAGATTGCTTATTTTATTGATATTAACATGGTCTAGGACTGGTATGGCATAAGTTGTAGATTTTTGTTTCCTGAACCCACATTTGTTGGTTACTGATATGTCCTTCATGGAAGAAATGGAGCTTCGGCCTTCCAACAATACAGCGTTTCAGAACTTTACCCAACGCAGGGAGCAGATTTATTGGGCAGTAAACATTTGGCCTGTCAGGAGATTTATTTTCCGTTAAGAATAGGATGATTTGACCAGTTTTAAAAATTTAGGGAAGGCGTGAAGCTTGAGGTATTTATTGTAAAACTGTAGAATTATTTCGGGATTGGTACGCTATGAGAACGTCTGCCCAGCTTTGGCTTCGTATGTTGTCGAAGACTGGAGGGTTGGTTAGTTGATTATGAAGGATTCGATAACTGGAGTTGATCAATTCTTCCAATTGTAAACCTCTTGTGTTTGTGTGTGAATAACTCCAAAGTGAACTGTGACAGTTGTAATACCCACTGATGATAGGGGGAAACTGAAGCTCTGAGTTTTATAGTTCATTAAATCAAGAGTTGGGGTGGGCTTTCCCGATGGTGAGGTGTAAATACTGGTTAACATTAGTTATGAGGATCTTGTCGAAAGAGTGACAATATCTTTTTGAGTTGTAATAATACTTGGGTTGCATTTGATGTTTGTGCAAATTATGGCAGTCGGGGAGAGAGGGCTTCCGGTGGATTGAATTATTTGTACACTTTTCAAGCATTTGGGACTATGTTTATGTGTCCTAAGGTAAAAACCTAAACTAAAGTCTAACTAACTAAACTAAGGTCCTAAACTAAAAAAGGTGGTGGATGATGATTCGCCACCATCAGGATTTGGCGACTGGGTCCTCTAATCCCCAGTCTCCGTTTAAAAGGGGGAGTATATAAAGTATTTTTCCCTCTTTCTTGGCATGTCTTCGTGGTGTAATGGTCAGCACACTCGGTGTGTATTTCAGAGGTCCTTGGTTCGAGTCTCGACGAGGGCATTGCTCATTTTTCATCACTTCTGCTTTCCATCTAATGTCTCTACCAGGTATTGAGTTAGTTTATCGGCTGTGATTTTAGCCTTGTGGAGATTGTTCTGTAGACAACTGATCGTGATGTTTTCCTTGTTGGTAATTACGTTTCCTTCATCTGCTATAGAACTTTCAGTGTTGTCATGTCACCTATCTACGAGATATTATTTCGTGTAATACATAGAGACAGGCACAGGAAAAAGTAGGCAGAGCACCAGACTTTGCCTACGATAAACGCGCTGTGGAGTTACTGGTATTGCTCAAACGCACTACTGTACTAGAGCAATATCTATCACAGGGCACGCAGGAACCGAGCCCAGCAAAGAATACACCGCACCCAGTGTGCAGCGTTTTCAGCTTTCGTCCTACTGAGCGGTTGCTCTGTGTGCCGGTCTAGTCTTCGTCTTGCCTTCACCGTCGATGTACGCCTTTTTGAGCTCTTCGATGTGATTTTCTTAACACCGCATAAAACGCTCCTACACGAGTCATAATTATATCCCCGGCAAGCCCTTCGAAAACTACGTAAAGTGATGTCATTGAAATTTTTATACCAGTAGTGAGTCAAAAGATATTCCATTTTTCCTTTTTACCGACCGTTGGCTTCATTAAAGCAATAATTCTTTTGTATTGTCTCTTACATTTTTGTATAGCTTAAACCTTTCCTAAATAGCTGTCTCACCAGATTTATATTTTCTGTCATAAATTTTATATGTATCTACTAAGAAAAATTTTCTCTTTCTGTTGATATATATTTTACGTATGTACCTAGAATAGATTTTGAATTTTTTTTATAATTCTAAAAATTTAACATATAAATTTTTCTTGATTTATATTGTTTACACTCTTGAAATGAATCACCTATGAGATAGATATTAACGCTTAAGACCAGAACTGTAAACCTTAATATCCCTTTATGATCATATATGTCTTTAATAAAATTTATATCATCCGACAGATTATTTTTTTCCTCTTTCATAATACGTAAATTTTGTGGAAATTTATTCAAATTTAAGAAAAATATTAATTTATTTCACATCTTTTTCTATTAATATTTTTGAACTTTCAAACCCATTCTTGTCAAACTTTTAACTTTTCCTTGCACCTGCATGCGTATATACCTACAGACAGTATAATTTATTAATATTAATAATATTTAATTTTATTTTTAAAATAAAGTCCTAGCAATAGGAGATTGTCTCCTCAACTCTACCTTTGAAATAATAGATATTTACTATGTTTCTTTTTACCTAATATCTATTTATTTTCTTACTCATTCTGACAATTATATTTCATGTTGGTATTATTTTTCTTACAATAAAGTAATATATTAGGATGTGCTCACTTTAACATGGTGCCTAATCATGTTGAAGAATTTATTGTTTATTGCATAAAATCCTTTTAATAATTAGTACTGCAAAAAAATCCTTTTAGTAATATACTAGAAAATAATTGATATCTGAAAAATTTTTCGATATTGAAAAATATGCCTCGATCTAACAAATCCACTAGAAAACATTTACCTATTGATTCAACACCAATTCCTCTTTTAAATGCACGAAGATCCTCTAATGAACAATCACCTCCAACTATTACTTCATCGCCAGTCAGCTCTGTCTCCTCATCAAGAAAACGAAAGAAAACGAAAATTCTCCAACTAATAATATTAATCAACTGGAATTCCATACAAACGTATCTCCACACGAAATCTACTCAAAATGCCTGAAAATTATCCAAACAAAGATACAGCTCAAAATATCTCTTACCAACAGTACTAAGAGAAGAACTTCAAAATCTACTAAAAACCTAACATCAAATGACAACTCATCCTGACACGCCTTCTTTTGAAAATCATGCAAATCACCTTCTGTTGAAAAACATGCGAATCAACCTTCTCAAACTCTGAATCCTATTATACTACTTACGCCAATTACATCTGACAAATCAGTCATGACAGATACAGCCGCTCAAGAAACAATAGTACGAAATATTTTAGAGAACAAATATATTAATACAGCTCGTAATTCTTCATCGCATTCAAGACCAACGGATCATTCATTGCATTCAAGATCAGTGGATCATTCATTGCATTCAAGATCAGTGGATCATTCATCGCATTCAAGATCAGTCGAGCAATCAAGATCAATGGAACGCATCTTAAATTCAAATCGAAACAAAGAAGAACATTAACCTCGAAGAATTTATGCCCAAGTTTTATCATTGAATGACATTAATATAAATCATGAATACAACTTACAAAGCAACCGAAATAACAAACAAGCTCCCAACGTACAACAATCAAATGAAAAAGACCCAGTTCTTATTTATGCCAATGATGCAAAACTTATTAAAACACTCCGCTCAAAAATGCAAATTATCCTTCAAATTGAGAAGTTTGATTTACAAGTCAAGAAAATCGTACCAATCAAACAAGGTGGAATTGCGGTTCACTGCAATAGTACAGCAGATGTCACAGAACTAAATAATATCCTTCAAAAACCTCCCAAGGCAAATCATCTTATCCATACGAAAATACCAAAGAAACGAACACCCAAATGTACCGTCCATCAACTCCCCTCTACTGCCACAGGTGAAAATGTGATCAATATCTTATCCAAAGCAACTCCACCGTACCCTTCAAACTTTACTCCTCTATTCAAACTACGAGATCGCAATGATACGATCAAGTGGATCATAGATTGTAACCCATTCTCATTCGCAGAATGCATAAAAACCAAAACTATTTAATATGGATGGCACACCTGTCACCTAACTGAATTTATCGGAGCCAGAAGATGCACCAACTGTCAATGTTTCTGACATAAAACCTCAAACTGTCCATATCACCATCATTGTTCCTTTTGTGGAAAACAGCACTATGATTCAGAATGCACAGCTATATATCCATCTTGTATCAACTGTATCGTCCCCAATAAATATACCGGCACCCATTTCTCAACTAATCACCCAGTCTATGCTTCAACCTGCTCCTCATATCATGCCGAAACCTTGAAAATATGTCAACGCACACAATATAATTAATAAAAGTCATCAACTTTATCGTATTACCTCTATTACCTACCATCGATATAGTAACCATCTATTACCTACCATCTCTTTGGTGTCTTCTTCAAATTCTACTACGACTCTTCTACTACTTCAAATTCTACTATGACTCTTCTACTACTACAAATTCTACTGCGACTCTTGATTACGACTCCTACTAACCAAACTACGAACTAAAGGTACTACGTATAATAACTATGGATACGAAGTATGGATTACAAACGACTCTCATTATGACCTTCAACTGTGAACAATGAACCCCAACTATGAACTTTACTCGATGAACTTTCCTCGAACTATGAACCTCGATTTTACTTACAAACAACTATAAACACTATGTTGAAATCTCAAGACAATGATACTATTTTGAAAGACTACTTACGCTTTATATGACTAAAGACAAACTCTGAAAAATTATGGAAAGACAACAGAAACACTTAGGTGTTTCCAATTCCAATCTTATTTTTCCATATTATTCCTTATTACCCCTATTACCCATCTGCTGTTATCACGTTATTATATTGTGTTATCTGCTGTTTATACTACACTCTTACACAAAAAAAAACGACGCACCACGACGCACCGAGAAGATATAAAGCAAATTGGACACAAATTGATATGCATACAGGTTTCGACTGACAATGCAAAATTTTACATTTTGGCTGCCAATGAATGAACGGCTGTCGCTACAGCGCATCTGATCTGCGCAACTGGCAGGATATTTAAGAGGAGAAATTACGATTCCAGGTCATAAATTCTTCAGGAATTTCATTCCGTGTACTCTGGTAGACAGTAACTATGCCTCGCATACAGGTGCACGAACAATATGCGCAGATGTCAGAATTTGAGAGAGATCGTGTAGTTGGGCTCAAAGAAGCCGGTTGGTCTTATCGGCGACTAGCTCGCCATTTGAGCAGGAGCGATGCCACTATTAGACGATGTTGAAGCGTCAAGAAGGAAGCGATAGGCCTAGAGAAACGACAGAACGTGAAGACCGAGCAATTGTCAGAGCGGCACTCACAGCCCCAGATACATCATTATCATTGATTGTACGTGCAACTAGTGCTTTAGTGACCGCAAGACCATTCATAGACAGCTCACAGAAAGGGGGCTGAGATCACGGCGCCCCTTGCTCCGATTATCATTGACCTCTGTACAACGTCAAGCCCGTTTGCAGTGGTGTCGGGCTCATTCGCACAGGAATGTCACTGACTGGAGTAGAATAGTCTTTAGTTATGAGTCCCGCTTTGAACTGAGCCCCGATGACCAGCGAAGATGATTCCGGATACGCCCCGGACAGCGGTGTGATAACAACCTGACTGTCTTCCGGCAGACAGGCCGACAAACAGGAGTGATGGTCTGGGTGCCATTTCATTTCACCCCCCCTTTAGTTAAGACCCCTTTAGTTGTCATCCGTAGCAACCTTATAGCACAGCGGTACGTCGTCGAAGTTCTAAGGCCCTTTGTGTTGCTCTTCATGTCACGCCACCATGGGCTTACATTTCAGTAAGATAATGCCCGCAACAACACTGCAAATGTTTCTACTGCTTGCCTTAGTGCTTGCCGAACATTACGTTGGCCAGCAAGATCGCCGGATCTCTCTCCTATTGAGCACGTTTGGAGCATTATGGGCAGGACCTTCCACCCAGCTCGAGATGTTGACGATCTAACGGGCCAGTTGGACTTGGCACGATATCCCTCAGGAGGACACCGCAACCTCTATCAATGGATGCCAAGCCGAATAACTGCTTGCATAAGGGTCAGAGGTGGACAAACGCGTTACTGACCTTTTTCATTTTGTGAAGATCTATCACTTCAATAAATCATCCAATTTTTCTCAAACTGTAATCATTTGTTTTTCTGTACATGTGCATCACTTCTACGGATTTTCGTCCCATTCGGATAACTCCTTCTTGGCGCGTCGCTTTTTTTTGTCTTAAGAGTGTAAGTTATTTATTATTGCTTATATGTTATTATTGCTATTTATAGTATGTTATTTGTTATCTTATGTTGCTATGATATTATGTTATGTTATGCTATTATGCTATGTTACTATTATTATGTTGTCACTATGTTACTATGTCATTATGCTATGCAATTATGTTCTCCCAATGTACATATATGTAAAGTTAAGAAAAATCAATGAATAATATAAGTTAAATGTAAAAAGGATAAATATATACAAGCTAAATATACGAAAGTGCGTTAAATGTAAAAGGTAATTAAATATATCCAAACTAAATACATAAAACACGTTAAAAACATCTCGAAAAAATTAATAAAATTTTAAATGGCATAATGCCCATAGGCATAGCTGTTAACACTGCATATCTCGTGAACATGTCTCGCTGAAAAGGCATTCTTTCTAATTTAGATGTTTGATGTGCTTCCTAAGCCCTGTTCTGCTCACATCTTTGGCTGTTTTTCTTCTTCACAAGGCATAAGCAAGGAATACATCTTAGCCTTCAATCCAAAGAACTCGTAAACAGGTGTTTCATTCGATTCGTCTTTAACGCAACCAAATTCTTTTTTATTCCTCTTGCTACAGAAAGAATGTTCTTTCGGATACTCCGATGTATCGTACAAGTCCAAATGCGAACCCATACCTCTACAAATGTCCTCTGTTTGTATAGAATAGATTACTGAATCTGTATCTGTGAAAGGTAGTTGATCTGTAGGTCCATAGTTACGTTTCATACGATCGTAGTGAAACTGATACATGCACAACTTGCTCAGTTCCAAAGTGGTAAAGCCGACATTAATAGTTCGATTCAAAGTATTAACATTTTTCACACATCGAATGCGCAATAAATCTTCATCAAATATTTTAAATTCCTTGAAGGATGAATCCGCAACTAATCTTCGTATCTTTCTCCAATTATTGACAATTTAAATATAAGCCCTACTTCGAGCATTTTCTATCGTTTTCTCGCAAACAAAATTATTCATTAGCTTGAAAAAAATTCTTTTCAAATGCCGTGTTCACTTTTCACTTTCTTTAAATTCAATATATTGGGATGACCAGTGCTTCTGTGAAAATTTTAATATTTTATGCACGTTTTTAAGTCATTAGTTTTTTTTTTTTTTTTTTTTTTT
>KK122424.1:27652-67650 GCA_000611955.2 Stegodyphus mimosarum
TTTTTTTTTTTTTTTTTGGCAGGAGACGTGAAAAATGTGCCATTCTCACCCCGGAACGCGAAGCCTGGATCTATCGAATACGCGTTATAGTATGCTCCCAATTACACCACGAAAGCACGCGGAAAGGTGGGAAAAAACACCTTATACTTTTTTTAAATAACATTTAAAATATCTAAAATAACTGGCATAATTTTGATTTTCGCACTGATAACTAAGTTACTAACCTTTCCTGAGGTTTTTCGTCCTTTATCCCCTATTCAGTCTCCACGTATAAGGAGACTGAATAGGGGATATATCTTCAGGTCTTATACAGCATTTGTCCAGAGCTAATGAGTAATCAATATGCAGGTCATGCAGTTCTTAAGGATATTCTATAGCCACTTCCAAAATATATCTCACGGCTCCATCTTCAAGGAATGGTAAAATGCCTTCTGTATAAATGATGGATGGTGAGACCCATTGAAATTCTGGATGAGGCAGAGGCTGGCACATGGCCCACCCATATAAATTATTACCGTCCACGTATATGATATAATTGGATGCTTTTCTAGGATTATAATGGGGTAGGTATTTATCATTTGTTTCTGCCCATCGATGAGATACCAGGGAGATACCTCCACGAATGCCTCTTTCGATGAGCAAGTGCATATCTAGATCTGTCAATAACTACAGTAGCTGATTCCTCATCTTTACACATGCCTGCCACGCTAGCTCCTAGTCATAACATGAGCACCGTCGAACTCATAATTTTTTTAACATAAATTTCTAAAGTTTTCAAATACGTCCGCTAAAACACGAACATTGAATTTGATGTATGAACATGGTAGTCCCCTGAGGTATGGAGTTTAAAAGTCTTCCATATTTTAATGCATAGGAACGATCCCGATCAGAAATATGTTCCTCTCTAAGAACACTGAAAATATCTGCTTAGGGGGTGAACAAGTTTCTTCAATTTTTTTTAAAGAAGACATACTTTCATATTTATAAGGGTAACACCATTGCGTCCTAACCATTCACATTCCTCCTTTCCAGAGTGTTTTGTCAAAATATGATAATTTTCCTTGCTCATATTATTCTCCAGTTTTTCCAAGCAGGTATTAAAAAATTGGAGGCTGTCTACAAATTGTAAGCTTACTTTAGCTTCCTGATTCACTTACGGAGTATTTCTCTATACTGGTTGTGATCACATTCACTTCATGGTCATTCACATTTTTCAATCCTTGAATGATGTGATGGGCACTGTAGTTTTTTTTTAATTTTGAAAAATCACAGGGATGCATTATTTCAGTCTGTACTGCAAATTGCAAGTAGAGCGCAGAGCCCCTCGATATTGCCCAGTTACAAATTAAATGGCTGTAATCTCTCACTCTTCTCTTTCCCAAAGCGTTTTTGCAAATAGAACACTGAGTGGTTGAATGAAGGTTTTGTTCATCTTTTTTAGTGAAGATCATAGGAATAGTTGTCCGACCAGTTCATTTTACACTTGACTCAGTGAATGTACAAAATGTTCTTGGGCGTTTTCCCCTCTGTGTACTGTCACAAGCTTCAAAACTCTGCTGTCAGGTCGAAGGCGTACTTATGCGTATCCACACGGTTGATGTGAGATTTTATTCATCAACGAAATGCTTTTACACTGTTAAGCACTATGATGGATTCAAAATCCGCATACCTAATAATGGGCATACGGTACTGGAGCTGAATGTTCGAGAAGGAAAGTATATTTTTCCCTTCTTCCGTCATTTTAGCACGCTGAATGAAGTGTTCGGTACAGTATTTTAAGTACTCCTTCTAAGTCTCTTGCTTTACAAAGCGGTTGGATGCACCGGTAGCAAATATAATACGCACAATGTCATTTATTAGTATCTCCTAGGAAACGCAACATATTCTAAATGAGGCAGCAATGCTGCCTGTGATTTCGATATCACCCTGTGACATCAGCCTGAGTTTTAACCTTATCAGAATGAATTAATTCAGGTTAAACAGATAAGGCAATTACTTAGTAAACATGTGGCCGTTTATGAACTGCTATCCGGAATACATTATCAAATGGTACTATACCTATCTTAGTCAACAGATAAGCCATCCTTGTAAATAGATATCAAGAAATATTCATTAAACTGTATTATCGTGAGATGGTGAGTGAGTAAGTGACTGTTGTGTTTTGAAAGTATGAAGTACATAAAAATTAATTGCATTTGTTTAAAAGATAAAGAAAAGATAACTATTCTCTTACATTAGAAATATCAGATGAAATATCCTATGTTAACATTATTACATTTTATACACACAGAAGTTCTGGATAGTTGATAAAACTTATCTTTTCGTTAGGAAGATTTTTTTTTAGTTTCTTAATAAATATTAGAATTTTCCACTGATTCGTTACGGTAGAAAATTTCGTCCAGTTCATTCCATCTGATAACTTCAGGATAGTTCTTGAAAAATCTGAGAATACCGTTGGCGTATTTCTGTAAATTTGTAGAAACAATATTCATCACAATACCTTCATAGCTTTTATCTTGATGTTTCTCAGAAGGGAGAGGGTTCAATTACTTTCTTCATTGCTTCATCAATTTTCTTTTTTCCCATAATCCAGGATGGGTTGAAATACCGTATTTTAAATTTCCCTTGTAAAAGTTCGTAATATAATTTCACATTTTCAACTTCTGCAAGGAATGTTCAGAATCTGTTCAGAAAGAGCGACATTTGGCGATTTAATTCACTGACGTGGATTTCGGAAGGTCTGGTCATGGATCCTTCGGGTATTAAAACCTACATTTTAACGTCTTCCATTTACGATTGCGGTAATGGCACTTAAAGCTGCAGGAATCAATACGTTGAGAAAACAGTCTTTTTGTATAATTCATTTGCGTAATTTTTGCATAATTCATTTACGAATAGGACATTTTTCATATACCAACTTTCGTAACATCTGTTTATACTTCCGATGGTGTGTCTTTTAATTTTTTGAGATAGGTAGGTTTCTTGTTAAAGTTTTCAGACAACATTCACATATGGTTTTAATCCACGAAGTGGGAACACGTTTAAGGACTTCTTTCAATAATTTTTGGGGCAAATTTATAGTAGTTGCAGCTGTCTTTGATGCTCTTCCATCTTGTCATCTTTTAAAATGAATTCTGTTTAATGATACTTAGGTTGATATATGTATTGCGTTTGGTATATGTGTTGCGTGAGGTAAAATATTTGTGTGCAAACGTAATTTTTCTGGCGTATCGACGCGCAGATGAATGAATAAATAAGAAGAGGGTTTCTTAGTTGCATCTTCGTTAAGTCTCTTGAAAAACTTTTAAG
This sequence comes from Stegodyphus mimosarum, assembly GCA_000611955.2. NCBI lineage: Eukaryota > Metazoa > Arthropoda > Arachnida > Araneae > Eresidae > Stegodyphus > Stegodyphus mimosarum. Next base: position 30,962 of record KK122424.1, read on the forward strand.
TTTCTAGGAAATAATTGCTTTCCCAAGTTGCATACCTGATTCATACCTCTGCGATTTTTACAAAGCAGTAAATTATCTGCCTTTAAAATCACATCTTGCCTTTTGCCTTTATGAAAAAAATTTGTGTCATAAAAATAATACTTAAGTGATGACTTCCTCCACTAAACAGATAAGTTAAATCATTATCTGTTGTTCCTTCTTGCATTAAATTCTCCAATTTGAATAAAGTGTGTACACCTAAAAATTCACAAAAGTTCTTGGGCAGCCCTTCTACGAAAGTAACATCATCTTCCATTTCTTCATAAAGAGGTTGGTTGATCCCGTAGAACCAGACAGTTTTACTCGGCACGATCGAAAACACGTCCGTCTTGTATTTGATCAGATCTCTCATAAAAAAGTGTTTTGAGTCCCTCAATTACCATGGTAAAAGAATGCTGCACTTTCGCAAAATCCATGGCAAATGTTGAGAAAACACCTAAATAACCATTTAAATAAATTTTCTGTTCAGCTAAATCTTTCGGGATATTAGTAAATTTCTAATAAATATCGATGATTATATTATAAGATCCATGGTTATATTATAAGGAACTCTATCGATGGTTAAATTATGATTATATGCAGTATTGATGATATGCAGTATATATGATTATATACAGGATCGATGGTTATATTATAAGGAACTCTACTAATATGACCATGATGAAATGTCCATTACACAGCCACTCATTGCAGATATCTGAAGTGCTTTAGAATAGATCCTTTCAACATTTGGCAAACACTGCTCTGCGAGATGGACACTAATTTGTTTTCTTCTTCCTTGCCGGGGAGTGGTCTTATTTTTCGTGCATTGGTATGTTCTGCTGTTCCTTCGTTCATGGCTTTCCTCACCACAGTTCCAGCACTTTAAGGTCGGTTTCTTATCACTCTTATTCCGTCTCAAGGCATTGATCTGCCTGGTTAATTTGTCTATTCTAGCAATCACTTGATCTTTTGGCCGCTGTGAACTGGGAAGCTTTGACTGAGTAGCGGTCTCTACAAGTTGCTTGCTCGGTTGGCTCGAACCTCCAGGCGTACATTACTCTCTTTTCAAATTTTTCAGATCCGACATTCAGAGGGCTCTCTGTATCTTAGGTTCCCGGATGCTATCGATGAAGTACTGCAAGGACAATTTTCCCGATTGAAATACAATAGAAGAGAAACACACTAGCGTGTTTCTCTTCTATTGTAATTTTCCCCTTGTTTCTAATGGACAGTGTGTAAAGGCGATATGAGATAGCCTTTCAACATACGTGACAAGCTTCTGGAGTGTTTCCGTGGGCTTCTGTTGGCGAGATTTTCACTGAAGTCTAACAGAGTCTTTTAAACACTTCTCGTCAAAAAGCAGTTTCGAAGCGCTCGTCAGAACGTCAGAATCTAGCCTCTGATTTTCGGGAAGAGTTTGAAGGATATCTGCTGCGTCTGCGTGAGAGAAGCGGCGAGATGGCAGGCTTTAGCCTCGGAATCCAATCAATTAGCGTTTGAAACTGTAGAGAACTGAGTCTTGTACACTTGCCAGCAGGTCTTTCCATCATATGAGGGTAGCTTTAGAGAGAGTCAGGAAGACTTATGTTCGGATTTAAAGGCGTTAGAATAGTGACCAGCTGCCGTTATGGGCTTCTTTAAACTATCAACTTCCTTGGCGGCAGCAGCAGAAACTCTGTCATCAATTTGGTGTTCCACAGTGGAAAACTCTTCCTTGAATTTATCTAACTTTATCTTCAATAGTGTCTATTCTGCCTTAGATAGCCTTGAATTTGTTTTCTATTCGGGCAGTACTTTCTTTTTTCATTTCTTCTTGACTTACCTCAATCATTTCTTTAACGGACTTTTGGCTAACTTTCATCTCTTCTTTAACAAAGTAACTTTCATCTTTTCTTGAATGCAGCAAAGGCTGTCACCAGCTGTCTTATTTGCTTTCCATCGCTCTTATAACCGCCATTCAGCCACACTCCTGACATAAAACATTGTTGCATGCGTACGGGTTCCAAAGAAATTGAACACAAAATTTATGACAGCTTGATAGAATTTATTTTATCAGAAGAAACATTTCATAGTTCTGGAACTTTCCACAAAAATACTTGTATAGCTTCTCACAATATCACACAATACAATCACTCGTTATACTTCAAAATAGTAAAAAACGTTTAACACAACGCAATGCAAAGCACATCTAAAGAACGATGCTAACACAGAGATATCTTAATACTTCAAACTGACGTTGAACTAAACATGTGCTGCGAAACTGATGCTCTTTCCGGTCTTATATACAATAGCTTCCACCGAACGCCAAAAAATCTAGTACCTTCCACTTCTCGAAACTATTGGAAGGCATATAACAACCGCATACTGTTACAGTTACGTATATAAATTACATTTATTCAATCACAATACCAATTCAGTTGTACATGGAGCAGACCAAAATGTGGCCAATTTTGGCGAAATCGCCAAAACCGTCGCCGGCTTGGCTATATCTGGCCGATATAATCATTTACTTGTTGTTAAATAGACTTGCCCCTGTATTCTGATTTTTCCGTGAAAGCATCTTTTTCAATTATATCATGTTACATTAAACAAAAATACTCCAATTTCGCCAAAATTATTTATATATATATATATATAAAATTCGTTAACAATATTAATTCCTCATCAAAGGATAAAGTAGCAGATGAGCAAAAATCTACAGAGATTCTGTTTAAAAAATCTTCTTTCAGAAAGTGAAATACATTTGAAAGGAATCGTGGTCAGACTGCGGCACTGAGGAAATCTGTGTGCGAGCATTAATGGATGATGGATCACATCGCTCCTATTCTGTGAAGAGCTTAGTAGCTGAATTAAATTTTTTCCTTTCTAAAAGGAAGTGTTGTCTCAAGGACTGTTTGGCGGAGGAATTCTCCAGTTGCTCATGATAGTAGATATGTAGGAACTATTGAGAGTTTAGATCGAAAGTATTCTACTTCAGTGTCTCTGCTCAGTCAACTCAAGATTTGCGCAAAACTACCCAGAACACATGATCAAACAGCACTTTTTGAGCTTGCTTCTCGAGGGATGAAACTGACAGTTATTGGGAAGCGATACACCACCTATAGTTCTTCTAGGAGCTGGAGTTTCAGCTGCAGAGACTTTATTTGGTTGGAGAATTTTAGGCCTAGGCAAGAAAAAGCAAATGGTTAATATGGTCGCTTTAAACCTCCAGAAAACTGAGTTGCTGAAGATATGGGATTTAAAAGTTTTGGCATTAGAGATAATAGAACGAAAAAATAAGATCCTAATCTGAGAAGAAACTTTGACTTATTTCAGGAAAACCTTAAGGGTATGTGAAAACTAGCATTGTGAAGTAGCTTTGCCATGGCTAGCTGGACATCCTGCTGCTTCGGCATACAAAACCACGACTTCCTGCGGTAGTAAAGCATTTGTTAAACCGAAATGACTTTGAAGTCTACGATGCTATATTCCAACTGTGGGAATTAGAAGGAATTATAGACACGAATAAGTTGAATGGTGCAGATTTTTTTCATTATATCTCTCACAGGCCTGTCATCAAGCCATCCAGCAGTACTATGAAATTTCGCCCATTGTTCGACTTTTCCTTCAAGCGACCTGGATATTTTTCCTTAAAGGAATTTTTGAGTATTAGACCAAGTCTAATACATCAGATACCGCCACTACTGCTGATATTTCGTTTAGGTACCTTTGGAGTAACTGCTGACATAAAAGAGGATTTTCTTCAGATATGTTTAAGGGCCGAAGGCAGAGATGTACTAAGGTTCGTGTGGTGTAAGGATGCTGAAAGTAAAAATTTTAAGATTTATAGACATTGCCGAGTGGTTTTTGCCATCTCTTCCAGTCATTTTCTTCTGAATGCCATAATAAAATATAATTTAGGACTGCCAGCATTTCAGGCAAAAAAACCTTCAGTATGCCAATTAATAAACTGAGAGAAAGGGACGTTTATGTTGACAACCTTGTCACACGTGTTAAAGACTTAAAAGAAATGGAGCAACTGCAATCTCAAGCTATAAAATTACTGAATGAAGCGTCATTTGAACTGAGATGTTGAGCTCACACCGGAGTTCAGTATCAGGAAAGTCAAAGCATACTTAGGTGAAAACAGAGACGATGAACTTTACTGCATTGGTCCTCGAGCTGATACGGAATTTAGTGAAGTTGTTACGAAGAGCAGGTTACGTTCTATTATTAACAGCATACATGGTCCACCAGACTTTACGTCACCTTACTCCAAGAAACCTGGGATGAAGATTTGCAATTCCATCATCAAAAATGGGCTAAGTATTTAGATTTTGTTGAGAAGAGTAGAATTTCTCGAAGGCTATTGCAAGGAACTTAGTTCGAAAAATTAAATACCTTTGTTTATGAATAAATGTTTCAAAATCTGTGTTCGCTGTTCAACAAATCTAGTTTTTAGGTATCTAATTACACGGCAGGGTGCCTGTCCTTTGCCAGAAAGCGCTCAAGCTATTACCAACTACATACGACCAGAAACAATTCATAAACTAGACCACAAACCCTTAATATTCGCCTTTCGTCAAAAACTTGACAAAGCAGCAATTAGACAAGTGCACCAACTTTATTTATCTCTTAGTTTTCAACTGATATCAAATATGTAAAAAGTGAGAAACTATTGTAGCCAATACATACCTAGGGTTAATGAAATTTCATCAACAGATTAAGATAAAATTGCTGATGAACAGACTGAAGATGAAGAATTAATTAAATTACGAAGAACTGAAGTTTTCAAACCACTTCTTCCTTAAATTTAAAGCAATGTTCTCTACCTTAGGGGGAATATCTGTGGTGCGATACATCACTTGAAAATATTCCTCAAGCTTTCAGAAAATAAGTCTTTCAACAAATTCACGGTTTATCACATCCCAGAATAAAGTGAACTATAAAAATAATGGCATCAAAATTCATTTAGCCAGACATTGGGAAAGATAAATACAGTTGCGGATGTGAATCTGCATTTTTTAGCAAACAATTAAAATTAGCTGGCATGCCAAAACAAAATTAGGTGAGTTTGATCTCACATGACCACTTACCCCATTCAAAGGGAATATTTACTGTCCTACTTGCATTGACAAATTTCGAAATGGATGAATTGTTTTAGATATTTCAGCTGATACTATTGCAAGAGCTTTTACAGCAACTGGATTGCACGTTTCGGAATGTCAAACAAACTCTTTAGAGATCACATTACAAGCTTCATCCAATATCTGTGGCATCAATTAGCAACATACTACTACTTACCACCCCTCATGCAATGTCAAAGTCGAATGACTTCACAGAAAATTAAAAACAGCATCAAAAGCTCCTAACAACCTATCTTGGACTGACATATTACCAACAATATTTTTGGTTTGCATACTGCTATCCAAGATACAAATTATTTAATTATGCAAGTAGCTTATGGCCAGAGTCTAAGACTTTTCTGGAGAGTTTCTCAGTGAACCAAGTATCCACACAGCATTAGAGATCTTTTGCTAATAGCCTCCACAAACAGATGGAAGTTGTTAGAACCAGACAGATTCGTAAAAATTCATCTGAGCAGATATTTGCACATAAAGACTAAACTATTTTCATGTATTTCAGCGAATAGATCAGGTAAAAAGAACCTTTGGAACTTCCTCATAAAGGATCATTCCCTGTCACTGATGGCAAAGATAAATATTTTACCATTAGCATAAAAGAAAAACATGTCAATGTGTCCCTCGATCGCTTGAAACCAGCTTATATTTTTGTTCATGGGAATTCTTAGTTGACAAAATCTGACTACAACAAATTGCAGACACCGAAATCAAATTCATGAGCGGATCAAAAGTATTTTTGTACAGGTAGAACTATATGTTTACCTGCGAGATTTAAATTTTGTATCTAAATTATGACAGTGGTTAACACTGTAACACTAATCACTCCCTATTTCTCTCCTTTTGTCATGTAACTTAGTTACTGGTGGAGGAATAATGCAGTGGCTGTTATTGAATGAGTACTTATTATTTTTAATTCCAAGTATTTTACATTTTTGCATGTGTTTTCTAAAATTAACTTTAATGTTTTGTTAGTATTCATATTTATATTTCTCTTATGCTGAATGGCAACATGTAGTTATTTGTGATTATCTGTTTTTGAATTTTGATTCTATTGCTATTGTTATTCAAAGTAGCAGCTCATTTTGATAATTAAAAAATAAAAGCAGTAAACTAAGTGATTCTTGCTGTTCTAAATTATAATTCAGTTTGAATGCTGGTAGTCAAGACTACAGCAGCATAGCAGGACTTCGTGAGAGAAAGTCTATGTCTACAATAAAAAGAAGATACATAATATTCTAATGAAAGGTTAGGTTATCTGAGTATGGTAAACCACATAACGAGCATCTGCCTAATTGGAGGGGGGGAACGAATTTAATGCAAACACCTGCAGAAGCACCATCACCTTGTAAAAGTACTGAAAATGGACGCTGATTCTATTAAGATATTACTTTTAGCAGTAACACCTTTTCATGTACATGGATCGTCACCCTGGATGTAATGTCTTTTGGGTTTTTGTTCATCTGCAACACGTCAGAGAACTAAGGATCAAAAGGATCAAGTTTTCTACAGAAAGGTAATCCAAAACATTTTGTACTATTGCCACGATTTTCTGCCAAAACGAATATCTACTACACAAAGCTATTTTATACAAAATCTGAAATTTGATAAAATATCATTTCGACTAGAGAAACTTAACCCATTCGGAGTGCCAAACGAGAATTCAGAAAACTCTCTTTTAGTCCTAGAAAGTTCAGGTTTGTTTTAAAAAAGGCGGTCTATTTAATTTAACACATCTTTGGATCTGATTTCTTGTTACTCATATTTACATTTTCACACAGCAATAGTACTAAGCATATCCACTGAAACAAACCAGGATGCATAAATACAGATATAAATCTCATCATCTGGGAAAGCTGCAAATTCACCTAACATCTAGCAGCATTCAGTAGCACAAAGTTATTAATAGTTTGAAAGAACCATGCAGTAACTCAAAAGAAACATTATGTTATTGTTTGTTTTAATGAAATACAAAACATTTATTTTTAACATCATTGTAAATTTGTTAATGCTCATAATCCATCAACATTTTTAAGACAATTTTCATCTTGAAATGCAAGATTACAAAGATGCATTGATGTATGAATCGATACCAAATATAGTTATTCTCCAAATGATTCTAGATTTTAAAAAACTTTACATTGTTTTTGAAATAAAAATTAGAAATCTCGTTTTATTTCATATTAAAATTTTATAACTGTAATACATAATCCTGATTACTTTATTACATTATAAACAATTTTCTAAAATAATAATTATTAGCACATGCTTAAATACCTGAAATGTCATAGAAGTTAAGAACAACGTACAGAAGCATCTGAATTACTCAAATTTTTAAATCAAAAGTCAGTGAAAATTTGTTTATTTTGCTGGTACACATATTTAGCTCACAAATGTTTACACTTCAATAACAAACTACAAAATTTACTGTACAAAATATTTAACATCAAGGTGTCCTAAATTATACATTTTCAAAAGAGCTACAAATCGCCTCAAACTGTGCTTAACTATACATATCTGTAAACAAACAAAAGTACTTTTAACTATAATAAATAATTTTCCCCTATTACCGAGTTTTATGATTAGTTAAAAGATTTTGTATTATGTTAAATAAATACAAATCTCATAGAATGCTTCCATTTTTCTTACATATTTATCATTCAAACCTACTTATAAATCATGCAATTTACATTTAAACAAATTCTTATTCACAATGTTGAAATTCTAAGAAAGATCTTGAGCAATAAGAGTTCAGTATCTTATTACATCATTCTGTTTAGTAGCTTCTACCTGATACTTTAATGAAAACTAGACTATTCTCCATTAAAATTTCTGGATCCACTTCATGAGATAACATACTAAACTCAGAAAAGTACAATAAGAATGTAGATGATTTATTTTATAGTTAAGGCATGCATCAATTTTATGATTCTGAGAAATTTTCTGACATTAATAAACTATGGTTTAATCAATTATCACAATGCAATATATAAAGAAATAGAACAAATCAGCATATAATTTTTGACAAACATAAGAATTCTAAAGATAGTAAAAGTCTACTTATGAACTGATGAACTATTACTGATTCAAAGTGCAAGTAGATTATAGTGAATGAAACCACTTTGCATTTTATGAAACTGTATTATATAGATATATATGTTAATTAGCCCTATATTTAGTAAGTATATATCTGAAACAGATAGAATGCAATACCGGTATTTCACAGCAATAAAAATGAATTGTGAAACCCCATGCAATAACATAACTAGTTACAATTTAAAAACTTACTTTACAAACAAACCACAAAAATTTATACATTTTATATAAACCATGTGTAATAAAAGAATGTTTTAGCATAATAGCTTATTTTCCCCAATATGTTTCCATATATATAAATGTAGTATGCAAGTTTTCTTATTTTTATGGCAACGCTGATTAACAGCATTAGTTTTTATTTTCAACAGTTTTAAAACATAAATACAAACATAACATGATTAAATCAAATTTACCAAATTATAAATAAAATATGGCAGAAATTGAAACTACAGATGATTCTATATTTATATACAACAAGAGCAAAAATAGATTTATGGGATAGGACTCTTCTCTGGAATTATTGGAGTGCTAGCCGATGAGGCAGTGCCTCGCCTCTCTGAGGCATTAACTGCATCTTCAAAGTTGTACAGACTGGTGCTCCGAGGTGTCCCCATACGAGACTGTAAAAATAGGTTTATTATAATAGCATGAAATATAAAAATCTTAATATTTCAGGAAAATAGTTTTAAAATCAACTTACTCGAACATTCGTATAGGCAGACCCCATTCTTTCTTCAAATGAACGGAAAGTGGATGAATTTCTAGAAAATAAATATATGTAAAACAACGTTAATCTTCACATACTCTTCTTAATATTCAAAACATATTACGGCTAAAAGGAAAAGGGACATGTTACTTGGAAATTTAAAATTAAGACAAAATTCAACCCAAGACTAATGTTGGTTTCACTGAGAAACTTATGCATTTTGATGAACCTGTCTTCTTTGAATTGTATATTTTTCCTGTAAAACCAAAATAAGGTTAAATTTTGCCTAGTTCCACACACACACACACACATATATATATATATATATGTGTGTGTGTGTAAATATATACTCTTAAAATAGTCCAAAATAAATTTTTTAAAAAGCAAAGTGACGAATCTGTGCACATGCTGCTAGACTGAAAATAGTAAAAATTATATATATATAATCAACCATTTGAGTAAACAAGTTAATCAATTGTAAATAAATATATATATATATCAGTCGCATGCCATCTGTAGACTACAGGGACTAGGCTAGACTCCTAATATTTTAGATTTTGGAATCTGAGGAGCTATGCAAGGAAGAATTAGTTGCTTTTCACCTGTTCGCATAGTTCCCTTAGCCCTATTGTTAACTACTGGAAGTAGGTTGTCAGAAACTTGAATTTTAAAATGACTCTTTTAAGGAAAATTAATTTCAGTGTTATATTTTAGTTCATCTTAATGAAAGGATTCCAGTGATATAAGAAAGAATTCAATGTAAAATACACAGGCACAGTTATTCTAAGTTGAAACTATGGAAAGTGAAGTAGTATAAAAAGCAAGACATCAATCATTATGGGACATGTCCAAGCAGACTGTGAAGCCATTTTACAAAAAAAACACTGATCAACTGTTAGCATAACAACCCTATTATCTCAACAGCTGAGTTTTTTTGGGGGGAGATAACATATTTTTGAAAGAAACAAAAAATAATTACAAACGTTTGGACGAAATATGTTCTCATTTGTAAAGACATGAAACATTATACCAGCCATTTCCAAGTGGAATATTATACAATTTGAAATGATTAATAATATATCCTTAGCAGTAATCTGTTTTGCTAGTCTAATGTTCTTTGTAAGATTAAAATGTTTTAAATCAATTATTTAAGTTTTATGGTATCAGTCAGATTAAAAAAATTATTATGGCATGACTGTTTTCATTTTCACTTTTATTCCAACTTTCACAAATTTATTGGAGCCATATTATACAGAATTGCACTCATTATTCTTCATTTGAAGATACAATGAACTCTGCCACGACAACCACCTTCTTCTCACTGTTACCAATATTTATGAGAATATATACATTATACTGAATTTTACCTTTCGAAGAGACCAGCCCCACTGACTGTGGATGGCCTACTTAGGATTACAATCTTTTGATATACTTAGTCCCCTTCGATAAAACCCATAACATGACATGACACACACTAATATATATAAGTCACTTTTAATTATGAATGTTTAAATAAAAATAATTAAAAAAACTTCATTTCATACTTCACTTCTCCCAACTTTTTAGTCATGCTTGCACCTAAAGACCCAAGGACAGATGATGTTCTTTCAGTTGCTGTCTTCAGAGTCTGACTAGTTCTTTGGTAACTAAATTTAAAATCAAGCAGTCAGAAAACATTTTTTTTACAACAGTGCGCATAAATACAAATTTTTCAACAATGAAACGGAAATTTAGACTATCAAAATAAGCAATTAAAAATCTGTAATAAAAGATTTGTTACTCAGAATATTAAAAAAATTAATACAGCATAATGCTAAAACATTCAAAAAAATTATCATTCCATATTCTTTACTCAAGTTTCTGCTCCTATAACGCTGGAGCATATATATGTATGGAATACTGGAAAAAATTATCCAGGAAAGTAGTTCTTGAGCATGCATCTATACAAAAATTCTTACATAAATTTTTTTTTTCCAAATGCAAGTGAAAGCAAGAGGCACATACTACATGAAGCACACACACACACACACACACACACACATACATACAAAAAACAAACAAAAAAATACTAAGTTTATCATTTATTTACAGATTTATTTAAAATATTGTAAAGGCTAATCACACATGTAAAAATATCACTAGAATCATTGGTTCTGATTCACAAAATGAGTGAAATAAGTTAATATACTCAGAACATAAAAAAGAATTACACAGAAAGAAATGCAGACTAGGATCACATTTGCAAAAAATGTGGTTGTCATGCATTCAAAATTTAAATTTTTATACATATGAAAATAATTTTAGGGAAATTACATGTGAAATTTTAGTTTTTTTTTTGTAATGTATCGTGAAAATCTAAAGAAGCTAAGCTCTGATAGAAATAATAAGAATACAGAGGCAAATCTATTTAACATTGAGTAAATGGCTCTCACTAAATTGGCAAGATATTGAGAAGCTGGCGATGGTTTTGTTGATCACTAAATTGGCAAGATATTGCGAAGTTGGCGATGGTTTTGTTGTCTAACTTTTGTTGCAAAATTTGGCGAGCAAACGTCGTTGAACTTGGCGACATTTCGGTCCGGCCCCTTTGCCACTGTAACTGGTATTGTAATTCACGTCTATACATAATGCTAACCATATCAGGCCCTTATATGCCTTCTGCTAATTTTGAGGTATTGAAAGTACTAGAGATTTCTTGGCGGCCTGGGGAAGGCTGTCTTATCTTGCCTTTTTGACTTCCCAACAGAAGTAAGGTAAATCCTATACTTGCAGTACTTCATCGATGGCATCCAGGATCCTGAGATACAGATAGCCCTGTGAATGGCAGATATAAAGGATCTACAGAGCACTTTAATGCCATGAAATTCGAGGCAGTCTAGCAAGCAACTCGCAGACACCTCACCCAATCAACCAGCTCATCATGTCCAGGAGCCAGTGGGTCAACCGACTGCTCAACCAGAAGATTTAACCAAGCAAGCCAATGCCTTGCTGTGGAACAGGAGTGGCAGCAAACTGAGCCTAAAGTGTTGGAACTGCAGTGCTGAAGGTCATGTACAAATGAACAGTAGAACACCGAAGCCACAGCAAATAAGCCAATCCCCAGCAAATACGCAGAAAAAAAAAGCGACCATCTTGCAAAACAGTGGTTGCCACATAATGGGAATTCTCATTTTATGGCACTTCTAATTTCTCTAATGAGTGACAGCAGTAATGGATATTTCATCATGGGACATATGAATGGTGTTCCTTGCAATATGACCATGTTACTGTAGTCAAAGTTACTATCATTCAGAAAGATTTGGCTCAAGAACTGGAAGGTTTGGATGACAGCCTGCAATACCCTTCAGACTGTATCCGAGAATAAAATCAACATCGTTAAATGTTACAAATTAAATGTTAACGTCATGTTTGAAGCTGCCGCCTACCATAATATGGCATATATTACTACTAATCTTTGCATACTCGGATTAAACTTTCTAAGAAAATTTTTTCCTTGGACTTTAAAAATAAAGAACTACATTGTGGCTTTGAGGACATAACCCTGTTTGGAATTAAAGATGAAGGAATTAAACCTGTCCACTAAATCATAGCTCAAAATATCACAGTAGTGGCAAGAACAGAAGTTTTACTTCATGGATCCATAGCTAGAAACAAGAAATTTCAGGTATGGCATAATGGAATATCCAATGAATTACAATTGCCCAAAAGGAGTACTAGTTGCATTAGCACTTGTCGATGTATTGAGGACTGTCATCCCAGTGAAAGCTCCCAACATAAGTGATAAGGCTAAAGTCATTAGGAAATGCTAAGTTGCAGCATGTACTCTAGTGACCTGCATGAAATGAATGAGTAATTCTCCACAGTCTGTCTTCGGAAAGCCTGACATCCGAGTTACTGCAGAATGCACAACTAAGTGATGAAAGGAGAAATGCTGCAGAACTTGTCACTCAGGAACTCGTCTTATGACGCATGTCTAACCAGTTTGACACAGCTGAAAACCAATCAAGCAACATCCGAGATGTCTACTGATTGCTAAACAGAAAGAGGTATAAAAGCTGCTAAAGGAGATGCAAGAAAGCAACATTATCGAGCCTTCAGCAAGTCCTTGGACCTCTCCCATCATCCTAGTCAGAAAGAAAAGTGGTTCAACTAGATTTTGCACTGACTATCGCCGGTTCAACTAGGTTACAAAGAAAGACAGCTACCCTCTTCTGAGAATTGAAGATATTCTTCATACTCTTTCTGAAAGCAAGTGGTTTTCGACACTTGATTTATAGAGTGGATACTGACTGAGAGAGATACACCCTGATGACCCAGAAAAGACAGCATTTACTATTGGGCAAGGATTTTGGCAGTTGAAGGTGATAATGTTTGGATTATGTAATGTGCCGGGCAATGTTCGACCACCTCAAGGAGACCATGCTGAGAGGTCATTACTATGAAGTCTGTCTGACTGTCTGATATACTGGATGACATGATGATCATTGGGAAAACTTTTGAAGAGCATTTAGAAAATCTTAGAAATGCGACTCAGAAACTGAAAACAGCTAATCTAAAGTTAAGCCCTGCCAAACGTATATTATTCTACATAGCAGCCTGACAGGAGGCCAATTCAAAATAATGAAGACTCTGCATAGCAAGAGAGCTTCTACTGAAAAAATGGATCTCTGCCACGAACTGCTGATGGTAACAAATATATTGTTATTTATTACTTCACCAAGTGTGCTGAAGTGTATCCCTATTCCTGATAAAGAGGCTGTCACAGTATTAGGGGTAATGATACAGCACTGCATTTCCAAGGAAGGAAGGAATTTTATCTTGGCTGTAATTAAAAAGCTCTGCAAAATACTCAGCATCGACAAAATCAAGACCACACCTTCATACCCACAGTTAGATGGCATGGTAGAAAGGTTTAATAGAACCATTCTTAACAACCTATCACAGATTGTTTCCAGGAACCAACAGGACTAGGGACTAGGACCAGAAATTACCCACATGCTTACTAGCCTATCACAGTGCTGTCCACGAGACTACCAACTATTCATCATTCCAGATGCTCTTTGGTCGTGACCTTGTGATCTGTTATTTGATCACCATTCTGATTCGTTTTCATTGCCTAAGGACTACATTCAAGATCTCCAGGCATGTTTTTTGTTCGAGAGAGAGTCAACTTGGTGATGGAGATGAAGACATGAGATGACACAAGAATTACAGGACATTGATTCAACGAAGGTGACAAGGTATGGTTGTGGAATTTTATTAGACGGAAAGCACTTTTCATAAACTACAGTCACCTTGAGGTCCTCATACAGTCCTAAACTGGATGAATGTCATCGTAGTTCAGAACCATAACTTCTATGCCTAAATTTGTTCATTATAATAGCTTAGCTCCTTACTATGGCCATAGTACATAATCCCCATACTGTACATAATGAAAATAGAATATTAAGACCATGGTCCTATTTGTTTATAAATTTGTAAATTTATGCATTCATTTATTGCATAAATTTACAAATTTATTATTTATAATTTTATTATTTATTTATGCATTTATTTCTCTTCTATTCTAATTTATTTATTGCTTTAGCATTCGATTTGTTTTATGAAACAATTGTTTTGATACTGCACTGAGTTTCCTTAGATGTAAGTACGGCTTCCTCTCGAAGGATTGCATTGCCAGGGACATGCAGTCCTTGGTAAGGGGGCAATGTTACAAATTTTGTACATATGTATATAATTTTAGTGAAATTATATTTGAAATTTAGTATTTTTTGTATAATATAACATGAAAATCTAAGAAAGCGAAGCTTTGCCAGAAAAGTAAGAACACAGGGGCAAGTCTACTTAACATTTAAGTCCACTCCCTTTATAACTGTAACTGGTAACTCTGTATGCAACTGTATTCAGCCGTTGTATGCCTTCCAGTTAATTTCGAGAAATGGAAAGTACTAGAGATTTCTCGGTGGCCTGGGGAAAACTATGCAAGACCAGAGAAAGCCTCAATTTCTCAGTTGGTTAGTTTAGCATCAGTTCAGAGTATTGAGATATCTCTCATTGTTCGTTTACGTCCCCCTGGGTTGACTGGGGGGTGTGCCCCATGGACCGCCCAAGGGGTTGAGGCACTTTCGCTATATATGGCATCTGAGCTAGGTCTGGGAGTCCCTACTCCTGTCAGAGTTGTGTTAGCTTTGCTCTCTTGATATTCTTTGTACGGCACTGGGTTTTAAGCTCTTTGTAGTTTGAACTGTAACTACTGATTGTATTCTGTGATACTAGGAAGAGCTGTATGAATGTTTAAGAACCAACAATTTTTTTTTTTAGTAAAAAAATTGTATCAAGCTATCATCGGTTCTCTGTGCATTTAATCTATTATGAACCTGTACAGACATGACAATATATATATTAATTCCAGAAAACACTTTTATATACAGCACAATTTAAGATCTGCATGCAAAAAAGCTAATAAACTTTTAAATGGCGTGTCTAAATCTGCATAAATGCAAAGTTTTAAGCACAAGAATTGTATTTTCCCTTAGGTTTGAGACCTAAAATTTTGAACGAAATAACATATGCCAAGCTTAAACAAAAGAATATAATAACAGCATAATACACAGAAAAAGGAAGATAATTTACAATTTAGAAATTTATAACAAAAAGAGAAAAATATAACAATATTGCAGACACATACGCTGTGGAGCTAAATAATCCAGGAAGGCTTTAAAAGAAAAGAAACACATGTTATTCCATTGCAGCATCATTTGAAAGATAGAACTTTTACAGATAAAGCATGATACTTCACTCGGCATTTACATAATGACTGACTAAAAAGCAGTGACAACATTTGCAGTGCTGTAATGACATATGCCATAAAGTGTGTGTGTGGGGGGGGGGGAAAAAATTGCAGTGCTTAATGACATATGCCATAAAGTGTGTGTGTGGGGGGGGGGGTTAGAAGAAATAATCATTTAATCTTTACAATGAATAATATAGCTACATTATTTTTAACGGAAAAAACTAATTAGTACGTTTTGCAATAAATGTTCCTTTTAAACACCTGATAAAATGCCTCTACTCCTATTGATTCCCCTAATCATGTTAGTACAACATAATACAAAACTACATAAATTTTCGTTTTGAAACGCATTCAGAAAATACTATATACTTAGACAGAACTGAAGCTTTCAGGTAGAACCCTTATGTGCCCTACCATATTTGTTCTTTTAATTCTGAAATTTGTGAATGAATTTAAGAAACATCTATGATCACTTTTTTTTTTTTTACTCAAAAATTTTAATCCGTGCTTGTGCTTTCCTTTTGTCCGAGCATTTTTTTTTATATTCACTATCACATAGCTTTTTGTCTTTGAGTGCTTGATAGGAGTTATATTAGTACCAGGTTTTAACAAAGTTTCCTGCCACCACAAATATTGTCTGTGTGAACAGTTTGCATTTCCGTGTTTAATCATATTTTGTCAAACGATTTTTGGCATTTGAAAGAAAGGGACTTGTTTTAGAACACCGTGTAGTGAAATATCATGCCAGTTCTGTTGCAAAAAGACAGCTACAGAATGTCACCAAATCATGCGTACAGCTTTAGTAAAAGTACAGGTACTAATGTTGTACTAATGTTGTAAAGGTATTGCTCTTATGTTTTTTTTTCTAACTTTGTTTAGAGCGTTTTTTGGCGGAAAACTTTCGTATTAAATAAATTTTACAAAATCTGAAAATTGTATGTATATGTGTATTTTAAGTATATAAATCAATTTTAGAGTTATTAGAGGCATAAAATAAAGTGGGAAAATTTAGAAGCCTCAGAAAATCTTTAACCAAATAATACTTTGTATAATGTATATTATAAAGTAATAATAAAACTTTATTTTTGTTAACTTTTATAAAATGTTCAAAGAGAATGCAAAAGATAAAGAGAAGCACAAGTAAAAAATCCATACATGTAAAAGCTCTGTCAGCATCAGTATTGAAACATAATTTGTTGTTCCAGTTTTTGTAAACAGAAATAAGCCATAGTGCATCTAAAAATTTTTAAAAAATACTTTTGGTGTGGAAATTTAAATATAGTTGTGTCAAACTATATTTATGGTTTAATTTTATTCCAGATGAAAAATCTTGGTACACTGTCAATCATCATCAAATGCTAGAGAAATTTCAAATTATTATCATCATACTCTTATTAATTATATTTATATCAAAGTTTTCTTTTTCTGCCAAAAAAAATATATTACGTTTATTTCAAAGAATATGCTGATTTTGAAAACTTTCCCTGAAAATGAGTGCAAAATTAAAAGTAATCGATTACCTTTACAAATGCATCTGGAATATTCTGTAGCAAGTTTTTTTTTTATTTCTTCATTAGAACATCTGTTTGTCAAATATTATCCTTTGGTTAAGCCTTTTTGAGGCATTACCTAAGCTTTCTTTTTTTACAAGACATACTTTTTGACAAAGATGCATTGAATTTTCGTTATTTAGCCATGTTGTCAAAAATTGTGTTTGCATGTAGGGTTATTTGGGGAAATTTTGTATTTAAAAGTTTTGTTTTTCTCTGTTTCACACACTAATGTATATTGAACTTGAATAGTTATGTTTATTACACAATGTAACAATTACTGAATAAAGCTGCAATAAAAATGACAAAAATTTACAGATTTTGCTCTAAATACTGATTTAATTTAGCATAAAACCACTCAAAAATTGATTTGAAAAAATTCTGTGCATTTTCTCTGCCAAACTGGGAATAAATTTTTGTTTCACTTATCTTACTCATATTTTATTCCAATCTGTGCTTTGCAGACATAATGTTAATTCATTTAATTTCTCGAAATCTTGTCAAACTGGCAGCATTTTTCACAGGTGAAATGACAATAATATTGACCTCTTAACCCACTGATAATCCTGCAAAATCATGTCTTTTCATAGTTTAAGGTCAAAGAAAAATGACTTACAAAGTGGTTTCAGATTTTAACATATAACAATGTGTAGTTTTTTCCATGATATAAACTTATGGATTTATTAATGCCACATACTTTAATTTTAGGTAGATAAGCCACAGCTTATACATGTTTAAAAGTTGAAAATTTAGGTTTACGGTGTACCCAAAGGAATTTTATTGCTCCTCCATTTTTAAAACGTCTAGTTTATTATCATAAGTTATGCATGAGTGAAACAGCTAATGTAGAATTTGCAGCGACATTTAGCCCGATACGATCACTCAGGTTGTGCTAAGGAAATGCAACAAATTCGAACTTGCATGAAACTCACCTAACTATGGTAGGGGCACTCAATGTAAACACACCGTAATATATGTACTTTCTTCCAAACTTCGCGGTTTTGTATACATTTTCTGATGACCATCTTCTTTTTTTCAATTAACCATACGAGCTTTTACTTCACTAAGTTCTTACACATGCCTCACTGCTTTGTGGCTTCCTTATTGCTTACTTGTTGCAGTGTTTATTTTATGAATTTTTAAACATTATTATGGCTGCCACTTGAAGAAAAAGCCACACAGCTGCTTTAAAGTTCTTCACAGTGAAGAAAATGACAGATATTGGAAATTTCATTGTGGTTAGAAAACTTCAAGTTGACAAGAGATGCATTCCGTGGTGGAAGTCCAAACGAGAATTAGAGAAAATCCCTAAGAATAAAAGATCATGTCAGACTGGCATCATACCCTGACCTTTTTTAGAAGATAATTTAAAGAAATGCTTAACAGAGCAGAGAAAAGGCATTATCAGTGTCAACAGCTGGAATCCGCCTTCAAGAAAAAGTAACTGCTCATCAAATGAGAGCTAAAAACTTTGCTGGTGGACCTAATTGGTGTCTTAGATTTATGAAATAAATTATTCACAGGATCAAGTAACAGTTAGACAGAACATTCCCATTTACTGGCTTGAAAAAAAACATTCTTTTGGAGTACACAGCTAAGACTATTAAAGAACAAATGACTGTCCTTCGAATAGAACTGTTCATTCCACAAGTGAAAAAACTATTTCTGTGTTAACAACCAGGAATGGAAAGGCTTCATTTACTTGCGATTTTGGTTGTGTTGCTACCTGAGTGAAGTTAACCCCTTTGATAATTTTCAAAAGAAAAACAGCTGCAAAAGGAAACTTCCCTGAAGAAGTCATTACTCATGCCAATGAAAAAGGATGGATGTGCAAAGAAGTCATGTTTCTTTGCCCGAGAAAAATATATTGAAAAAGGAAACTTTCCCCCTCCCCCAACCTTGGGGACTCAATTTTTTGGATTCAATGTGATCATATTTATATATTGTATAATACGAAGCGAAAAAACTTAGCATCAATATCTCAGTGATATCAGGTGTGCTTACAAAAATTTAACAGCCACTGGATAGCAGTGGAAGGAATGGATGGATGCAAAGCAGACTTCATTCCTTCCCAAAATCCAGATGGATGAGAAAAGTTTCATATGAGGAGGTTGCCTTTTGGGTCCACAAAGCACGACATTTAGTCTGAGCTGATACAATCGTATCAGCTTTCATTAAATTAGAAATTATTAAAAAAGAAAATGAAAATGGGATAGCAACATTGAAAGAAATGATTTAGAACAAGGTGATGAAAGTGATCTTGATGTTCATTTGTTAAGTTTATTTAATTCAGACATCGATAAGTCAGATTTTGAAGGTTTTGTATAAACAAATATAATTTATTTTAAATATAAAATTCTGTTTATTTAATTTATGTAGTCATTTTTTCACAATACGTTAATTTGTGGTGATAAGCAAAGTTTACCCAAACCATAAAAATAACTTCTATTGGAAACCAGCAGAGTTTATTTCTCGAATGTTTAAATTTTTATTTATTTAAATATTACTTTTTATACTTATGCTATAAATGTTATAAATGTTGATTACATTGATATGGAAAGGAACTAATAAATAAATCAATAATAAGTGCCATATTTCGAAATGCTTTGCCGCTGCATGTATGGTGGTACGGCTATTCCAATGAACATACATTTTTCCATCACTTATCATGTGTACGGCAACACTAGGGTTTTTATCTACCTAAAATTACAGTATTTAAAGTAATAGCAATTAAGAATTATTATTATTTTTTTTTCCTGAAGTTGTTAAGAGATGATATTAGGATTGCTTTTATATCTGTTTAAAGCTTCTGCAACAGGAAGTTTCACTGTTTAAAAATACAAGTAATTATTTCTAATCAATTAATATATAAAATAAATTTTATTTCTTCCACATTAATGGCATACTCCATTTTCTTATTGGTAAATATGGCAGAATAATAAATGATAGAGTAACTAACATTTAGTTCATTCTTTGTTAGGCATCCCCAGTTTATAGAGACATTAGCTTCTTTTATAACTGGAAAACATAACACAAAAGATTTAATTTGAGTATTATTTTTTGGTCGACTGTGTAGTATTAGTTACTGTCATCAAGGGCAAATAATATTGCTGGATATGGCTAAGTTCTTTTAAAAAGACATTATATTGGTGCTTTAGAGAAAATGACCTGCTATACATGAAACAAATAAAGATAGTTGTGAGGAGCTGAGGCTCTGGAATTCTCCAGCACAAAAAGGGATTAAACCTTTTGGAAATTAAATAATGAACAATCTGCATGCATGTAGGTTCCTTGAATTGTGAGAAAATGACAGTATCCAGAGCCATGAAATTTTGAATAACATTGTCTTCCAGCCAAACATGTGCACTTGGAAGCCTGAATTTTGCACTTTGAATTTTATATTTCATATTTCGTAAAACTTTAATGATTTTTTTATTAACAAACTCAATGATCTGAAAGTGAGCAGTCACAGTATGGTACGGAACAAAACATTTTTTCTTCAGCGTTTTGATACTTTCTATCCGAAATTCTCTATATATGCTGTTTTTAAATATTTTCTGATTTTGCTGCTGAATTGAATTTTATGTAAGTGTGAAGAACATGGTATTTAATAGGTAAAGTAAACACAGATAATGTTATTAATAAGAAGACAGAAAAAAAAGTTTTGCAAGCAACCTTACCAAGAAAACTGATATGATAAACTAAGGAAAAAACTCAAAAATACAAAAATGTATGCCAACACGGAATTCTAAAATTTGCTGCTTTTAAAATTTTTGTAAATTTTGCTGTTTAATTTATATCTGGTATAAGGGCAAAGAAAATTATGCTGAATAAAAAAGCTGAAAAGAACAAAATAAATGGGTTATCAGGAATGAGTGCAACAGCAGACTGGTTGACTGCCAGCTTAACAAAAGCATAAAAAACCTTAAGAAACCCCTTTGGGCAATTGTTAAAATCTGAAAAGTTTCAGATTTTTAGGCTTTATGTAATCTGAAAATTACTTTTTATTTGAATAATTTGAACTAGTTTATTTAATTTTACTTCTGAAACATCCATTTTTAAATTCAAATAATATGCAGAGGTCTATTTATCTTTTTTTTTAATTAATTTAGGTAACCTTTAAGTGCCTATACATCAATACAACAAACTTAAATATTTACACTTACAATTATGTCAAGCCAAAAGTTTCAAGCAAAAAATTTAAAGTTTTCAGTTTAAATTCTCAGAATATCATATCAGTTTTCAATTTATATTAATCACTGTGTACACAACAGCTCCATTTTTCTTTTTATTCCTTCAGATTGATGCAATATTCAAAACATACTCTTCTTCCAGGCTGCTACATGTTAAAAATGTGCTGCTACAAACCATCACATTTTTGAAAATTTGCTACTTCACTTAGGCTGATAGTGCTTTTTGCAATCAGATCACTTTATCAAGGGTTCCCAACAGGATCAGTACTGACCACCTGGGAATTGTTGAACTTTTATAGGGGGTCAATAATGATCTGGGAGTCAGCAGCTGAATATGCAGTGACAATCTGTATACTGAAGTTTCCATTGATAACAAAAATGTACATATATGCTCAGTTTTGGGTTTTAAAAGTCATACGAGTGAAATATCCCCAAAATAAAAGTTGTTACCCAGCTAACACTACCTTTTCCCTCTTCTTACCTACTATAAGTCAGTGATTTACAATGGAAAACAAGAAGGGGGTTGTACCTTTCTGAATAAGGCGATTCGAGAATTAAGCAATTTTATGCCAAATGTTAGAAAAATTCCATCAATACACCAAGTGCAGATATCAGATAAATTCAAAGTGAACTTCTGTGTAGTTAAAAATCTGTTGTTTTGTTTCTGAAAACTTCTTTATATATCTGAAATTTAAATTAAAAATAAAAATAATACAAAAATAATAAAACCTGAAAAACCATTTCTTAAATTTTTATTAGTAATTTTAGTCTTATTATTAAATTATTTATGTCTAGTTATTTGTATTATGTTGTATGCTGTATATTATATAGAAAAATGTAAGAGGTTCAGTGAAGAAAACCGGTATGTAAGAAAAAGCTTGAGAACTCCTGCTCTATATAACAAGCAAAAATTTTCAAGACCTAGCTTCTTTTTTTGTAGCTTAATTTAGTAGTAGTATTCTTATTTTTAAATTTAATATTACACAACATAATTTTTAAAATTTTTTCAGTACTTTCTGTTTATCCACACCATTACCGAAAAGTTGCAAATTGGTTGCTAAGTTTGGAGAGAGATATTTGTTAGGATAGCTTTGCGTTTATTTTAAAGATTCATCCCAGGCTGCTTATTTTTTTATATTTCCCCCTTTTCCGTATAAGACATGCACTCTTCCCAGATGTTTTGCATTGTTCTTTCCATGTATATAGCAATCTGCTTTTGCTGAAGAAAATCCAAGGAACCAAAATCTTAAAATGACACATACACAAAGGCACAGGATACCTTTATGCAAGCCTCATTATGCTGAATACGTGCAGAAAGCTAAATCAGATTTTGCCAAAGACAAGAAAACTGTACTATGGGGTTCACTTCTATACTAAAATGATGATATAACTTTATAAACAAAACAGGTTTTTGAGGTCAGTCAGTAAACTTATAACATAAGGGTTCCAAATCCATTTTTTACATGTAAGGGCTAATTTTGATATTTTAAAATTTTACTTATTTACAATATTCTAAAAAATAACTGAAAGGTAAATTCCCCCGCACTTCCGTTTTGTGATAATGGTACCTACAGATATTAAGTAATTCATAATTCTACGAATTTACAATGTAAATAAATTACACACTATATATTTTTACTTTGATAGTTTTCTTTAATTCACACCAAGAGTTCTTGAGCAGAACAAATCAATAATGATTATCACTTACAGTCATGTTCTCTAAGCTGACCATCTCCAATTTGCTAGTTTGAATTTCAAGGTCATTATAATTAAAGTTTCCCTTTAAATAGGCTGTAAAAAAAGAACCACTGGTCAGAAAGACCCGAATACACATAAAGCAATGTGAGTATGTCTGACAAAATAAAAACTCAAATTTTTATCAACAGACGATGCTGTACCTCTTATGCTAATTAAAAGACATTCACATGCACACCACATATTAGACGTAATAAAACACAAGAGTACACGCAGTTTCCATTGTTCTGTGTCTGAGAAGCTCATCATGACTCTGTCAATGAAAGATTAGAGCTCTGCTTGTGAAGCGTTTTTTACATGAACGGTGACTGTGCTTCAACTACTTTAAAAAAATCCTGGTCATATGGGTATAAGACGCAGCTCAGATTAAATGTTTACAACGTTCTGAAATTTTGAGCATTGACAGAACCTTGGAAATAGGCTTCATCCGTTCATAAAATGTTTCATGACCACACATTTTCTACTTCCATCTGAACAAGAAACCGTATTGGCAGGTCAACAGTAGGCAATTCCTGAACATGAGAATTATATGGATAGCACTGCAGAGTGTTTTATAAAATTTCATGAACTGTGCTGACAGGCATGTCTAAAGATTGGGTAATTACCTTATAATGCCCATTTTGACACCACTTCTTGTCTTCTTTGAATGCTGTAGCCACATTTTCCACTGACGTCGAAAATTTCTTTCCCACCTCGACAGATCTCATGACAAATGAAGTGGTCTTTTCAAATTTATGAATCATCATCTGCAGACATTTGACAGATATCAGAGCAGAGTCATGTCTTATGAATATTAAAGTCTTTAACTTCAAGGAAGTTAAAGCAGTCACCATTCTTGTAAAACAGCTTCAGAGTTCAATTCTTCATTCACAAAGTCATGATGAGCTTCTCAGACACAGAAAAATGGGAACTGCATATACTACATGTCTTTTTAAGTCTAATATGTGATGCCCAAGTGACATCTTTTAATTAGCATATCATGACAAAGCACATCTACTGAAAAAATTTTAATTAATTTTTCTACCAAATTTTCATTGCTTCATGTATATTCAGGTCATTCTGACCTGTGGTTTATTTCTTACAGACTTTTGAAAGCAGAATGTAACTATAATCAACCTGCACATGAGAACTATCAGCCTAAAGGAAAGGATGCTTTCATGCAGGACTTTCTTAGAAAAATTGAATCCTGCAGCTACTTCCAGAGAAGAACCAAATTGTATGGAATCATGGATAATTGTCTTACTGTTAATTTTATATGCAAATTATCTATGTAGATAGATACCATCCAAATGTCTTTTGATTGCTTCTGCTAATTATACTAACTAGAGTAATTTTGTGAATGACACAAAAGTGCAAACATTTATATAAAAGCTTATCAGAGAAGACACTACTTAATGTGATCATTGTTAATGCTATCATATGGATATTGGTACTGCACTGCTGAAGTCCCACCTGCTTGTGTACAAAAGCATTAAAAATAAATCCATTATTGTGATAAAAGAATTCAGTTAATATGATCAAGATATTATACAATGAATTTTTTTTTATTCTGAAGTAAATTAGCAAAATAAGTTGATAAATGATAATAAAAATTTGTGACAGAAATGATGTCAAATAAGGAATCAAGTAGTCAAACAGCTTTTGATTTAGTGACTTATTTGAAATTAGGCAAAAAAAAGCAGGGCTTGCAATGGAGCCGGTGCTGCAGCAGAATTTAGAAATCACAGAGTTTACACTGGAGGGGGGGGGGAAACCCTGGCACCAGCTCTGCAAAAAAGAAAACCTAGTTTCACATGGATTTCCAATAACTATCGATTTTAAGAGTGATCAAACACAAAGCTCTCTTCAGGAGTAAAAAAAAAGGGGTAAGGCAGAATTCTTTTTGCCCTGTAATAAAAATTACCAGAAGACATCTATGCAAAACTAAGGTTGACTTTTTTGCCAAATTGTAAATTTTACACTGGCAACTCCTCTTCTGATGAGAGATGCCCTTTAAGTGTTAAGATTCGGGACACAGCATCAGTCAAATAATATCCAGGAATCTCATGAACAGTTCGTAAAAAAAACACTTATTTTCCTAATTAAAATGCCATAAAATACCTATTTATGTGTTTCAAGTTATATAGTATATTAAATTAGTTAAATTTTCTAGCTTTTTGAAGCATTTTTTGTCATAATCATTTAATATCATCAAAATAAGCGCGGACATACATATGCTATCACATAAATCGGCGCCTGATGTAATTATTTATTATAAATCTCAATATGAAATGAAATAGTAAAATACAGAGATTTTAAAAGCAAGAACAGTTCTATCAATTCTTTTTTAAATAACAGGTGCAGGTTATAACATTTTTAAAATATTTATTTGGTAAAAAAAATGGCTACACAATGTTAATAGTTTTTACCATCTTTGTCTATTAAAACATCAAAAATAAGGGATGCATTTCAGTAGATTTAAGCAGCTCAATCTTATTTACTATTTTAAAACCAGATTTATATGTATAATGTTTGTCATGAAATCAGTGAATACAAAATATAGTTAAAAACGTACGACAAGCATACTTACATAGGTGCACTGGTGATAGCACTATTCCATTCAACAAGCTTGCCTCCAACTTCCTTGATTCTTGAAATAAAATGATATAAAAATTATTCAAAAAAGAATTAAAAGAAACTTTCTTCTTGTACACTTAAAACACTGACAAAAGTGTTAATATGCTAGAGATTGTTCCCTCCTCTTATTTGTAACATTTTTACTTCATCCTTTCCTTAGAAGAAAATGCTATATACACACGCACACAAATGGGGGAACATAGAAAAATCTTGGAAAATCCTTAAAATGGTCACATTTTGAAAATTACCTTTATAATGACACTTATTTAGTCCCCTTTGTTTCTTGCCAAATGTATTTTTTAAATCAATATGACAGAAGAATTGCAATAAACCTGCATGTATGAATCTACAGCAAAATAACCAGTGTTAAGGTTACCATTAAGTGAGGGAAGTGAGAAAAATTTTACAAAGCAAACTAAGCCTTCAAAGTTTAAGAAGGTAACTTTATTGCAATATTGAGGTGATCTCAGCAAAGAACACTACAGTTGTCTGCTTGATGAGAGGATGCCTTTGTGGAAGATTCTAAGGGAAGCCAATCTATCCAACTACCAAAAATAGAACCCATAGCAAACTACCAGTACTTGACAAGTTTAGCCACTGGCCATAGTTGGTTTGCAACTGCTACTATGGAGAATTTAAACCTATACTGGCAATAGGTTACTTTTATCTTGAGGCATGGATTCCCTGCCTATTTCTAACAATGAATTATTAACACATAATTGCTAAACTCAAGTTCATAACAGGCTTAAGAGCATCTGTAAACTATAACAATGTTATAAGCACTAATAAATATGCAGATTCATGAACAATGTTTATATTGCTGATATTTAGAAAAAATGAGGCGAAATGAAAAACACCTGCAAGACAAACATATTTATTGTACAAGAAAATCAAAATTACTGAAAATTCTTGCCATAAAAAAATTTTCAGCAACGAATGTTATAGCAGAATTTATTTCAATGCTCTAGCTTTAATCCCATAACCATGCAAGAGAAATCAAATGTTTCTCATTGTAATTTTCATAGAATGCTTAAATTTTAAGGTATTGAATAAAATTAAAAACGTAAGGAATTTCAACCATATTAAAGCAGACATAGAAATTAATAAAAATCAATATGGTCAAGAGCTTTTTAATAATATTCTCAGCAAAATTTAGCAACATTTTAACAAAAATAACATGTACTGTTTAAGAAACCATTCCCAAAACGCCACAAACAGCAAATAAATACTCACGCAGGAGTCTCTTGGATATTCCGTAAACTTTGTTCAACATCTTCTCGTAATTCTTTCCAAGGAGTAATGCCAAGTTTCCTTTTAACATCTTGAGCATATTTCACTTTAGCTGAGAGAACTTGTCTCAGTGTAGCTATCTCTTCTTCAGTCTATATGAGTAAAAAAAGAATTACAAAATAAAAACTCATTTTCAATAAAAAATTGATATTTATAAGTTCTATTCTTACAATTATTTTGAAAAAAAAAATTTGTCTTAAATTTTTTAATTAATTTAGGAACATAATTTTAAGAAATTATGAAAATTTAAGTAACATATCTATGATGCCAAGACTAGAATACAGCCCAAAGTCTTGAATTTGGATGTCCAATATCTGGAAGGATCTAACATTCAAAACTCCGAATTACCAGCAATAGCTTTTAAAAAATTTTTCTTGCAAAAAGGGGGGAGGGAGAATCAGAATTTGAAAGTACCGTTCTCGGTTTAGTTCATGCTTAATGCTTCCTGCATGTGCAGCACACATTTTTTCATAATAAAGTACTTGAAAGTCTTAATTTCACTTTATCACTAAATAAAACATGCACTTGTTGAAGAAACACAATCATTTATTAATTTAAATTTATATGAGCAATAATTTGTTGGCTCCATAGCTGCCTTTCTGCTTGGCATACACCTCAAACTGAAATATTATATCAATGTTCATCGTTGACTTTACGCCTACTGAATAACTCATATCCTTAACACCAACCTGAGAATAATCTTTTTATTATTTTTTGCTTTGACCACCATGCAACTATCGACTCATGGCAACTTAAGAAATGACTCAAGTGATACCTAAAACAACTTTCTTTTTTAAATATTAGTAATTGAATGTCAAAAAGCATGGTTAACTTTTATGTTGACATTATGCTTGGTAAGAATTCCAGACTACAGCCAACTGTGCTTCAAAGCTCTGGCAAGGAGAAATTTAAGAGAAATTCCTTTGCATATACAAAAACTATATTTTGTACATGACTTTTATAGGCCATAGGAGTACACTTTACTGCTATCTGAATTAAGAACAGCTGATTTGTTATTCAGATAAATCTTAAGTGCATGCAGAAAAAAAGACATAATAAACAAACTAATACAATTAAGGCTTAACTTCTGCAGAAGACCATTGAAGCAAGGTATAATTTAGTCGAACAACATGTCGTTAGTCGCCAATTTCATGATACATCACCAGTAGTGTACAGCGTATGCTAGCTAAGCAGTAAGCTATGGTAAAATGAGACACTATTTGAAATCTGTAGTTTGGTTCTAAGTGCAGATTCCACTACTGACAGTAAAGAAAGTGATAAAGAGTGCGTGGAGAATGAAAAAATTTTGATTGCCAATTTAATTGGAATTCTTAACTTGGCAATTACAGGACTAGAACAACTGATTAACTTACTATCACTTCTCTCACCAAGATTGGCCTTTTGTTTGTTTATCATACTGGTCAGCCAAACATTAACCACTTTTTCTATTATTCTAGATTTAGTATTTTGAATAAGTGAAAATTTAATATTTTAAACAATGCTAAAATATGCCCTCTTTACTAAAGCTCAACATTTGCAAGCATTTATCATACAATAATTCAACAGCTACCAGGACAACTAGTTCCTGCTTAACTGCTTGCTCATTCACATTGAATGCGAATAATTTTCAACAAGGAATAGTATTTTATACAGTTTGAAATATGGCCATTCTTTCATAAACCTTTTTTTTTAAATCACCATCTCTCCCATAAAACTGAATAGACTTCTAAAAAACACTTTATTTTTCAGTTTTATTCTATCAGATTACATATTTCTGACTTCAGGATATAAATGGCATTTCAAATTGCTTAAAATAAGACAATCTAAAAGAAATTAATTTATTTGTATACAATATTACTTTTTCTATTTCATTTCATAGCACTGGCAATAATAATTAGACATAATGTATTTTAAATTATATGAATTTTTCAATAGGTTTACTACATTTTCTGGAATGTAAATAAATTTAGAAAGCTAAAAATTTTCTGTTTAATGTCACTCAAGGAAAACAGTACCAAAATTTGGAATCACACTTACACCTAAAAACATTGATAATTCACAAGGCTTTACAGAAGTTATAAAAATATATGAACATAAAATTATATATGCATATGTATTGATATGATTTATAAGCTACAGGAAGTCCTGAAGCTAACACTACTCATGAAGGTTCAATATTTATGCAAACTGCATTATAGTTACTTTTTAGAAAAATATGACTATACTTATTTAGAAGCTCATTCAACTGGTTACATACACAGAAATTTTCACATTCATTTCTTGCAACATTATTGAAACAGTTTTTTTTTTAATTTAATATTTTCAGGTAAATACAAGAAATTATTCTTGAAATGATTATTTAAATATAAACCTTTGCTTATACCTCTTTTAAATTGATACACATCACAGTCAATGAAATTCAGTTCTAATTTAAATAAGGGAACACAAGATGAAGACAACAATAAATGACTTATATGAGAATTATCAACATAAAATATCACATTTCTACTTATTCTCCCAACAAAAATTTCAGTGAAGTTTAATTTTCAATAATTTCAAAATTATCAATGCAACTTAAAATATTTTCAGAAATGTACCAGTATGAATAACAACTCTTCCGGTAGGATGGCTTTTGACCTAAGGCTCATTTGCCAAACAGAATAAGTATGAATAACAGCAGTAAAGTTGTTGCTCCGTACTTGAACACTGAATTTAAAATATTGTTATTTTTTAGGCAATGTTTGATTCTGTGTATATGGTGGCTGATGATTATTTAAAGTGGGATACTGTTAATTTGTATACCTCAAATGTGGTGGTTGAACATTTCTCCAGACCTCATTTCTAGGCAAGTAAGACCTAGGATAGAATGGTCTTGGTGTAGCATACCTTGGATAATCAAAATACAGATGAAGATTTTGTTTAGGAATGGTAAACCTGGGACATTACTAGTGCTTAGTGATACTTCAGGAGAACTTGAGGTTGGAAATTTTTACTGAATAAGGAAATCCAGTTCTGAAGAGAAGTAATATTCTGAACAACTAGAAACATATGGCTTTGCTCTGGTAGACTTAGCAATTCTGGAGGCATAGAATGAAGAATGTTGAATCTGTAATGAACAGCAAATTTGGAGTGCACAGTGGAGGCATATTAAATATTCATCTTCATTTCAATTAACATTTACAGCTACACTTCAACAGCATTTTAATCATGCCTATTCAAGAACATTTACATTTTTGATACAGTTGCAATAGGAAGAGAGCAGTGAGGCAGTGTTTTAACGAGAACACAGGTAGAAGCAAAAGTGCACATTTATCCAATATGGAAGTTCACTCAGAGAAAGTTTCAGTTTAGTTCCCAATTAGTTAAGTCATCAGCGTTATTAAGTCATGTATGGAATGATCTAGAAGTGATACAGTCAAAAGAAATTTTTATGCCTTCCAGATATAAAAATTTAAAGAGTATTGCTAATTAAGTTAGTAATTTATTAGAGATTTGTTTTCTTATTTTATATTCTACATATATATATATACACTCTAATCCCGGAGATAGAAATAGGTAGACCTTTATAATTTTTAGAAGTAAAATTATATTTAATTTACATTCTAACCTTTAACTTCATTATCAATACATATATAAAACCCCCATTATTTCCTAGATTTAACTTCCAGCAGGTTCAACATCATCAATTTTTCTCTCCCAGCTACAATAAAAAGCACTGCAAACTAAGATTAAGTGAAGAAGAACGAACCTTTGCCAGTTCATTTCTCCACTCTTCTTCAAGCTTGGCTCTTTGTTCAGGATCAGTTGCACCGAGATCATGTATTCCACTGTCAGGAGTTGCATCAAATGCTTTCTCCTCTGATGGCTCAAAATAATTATCTAGAAATAGGAAGAATTTTTTTTTTAATAATCAAAGCCAATAAAATCATTTTTAATTCCCAGATGAAAATTAAATTTATAGTAATAAAAAAACAGTCAAATAAAGGAAGTCATAAAATTAATCAACCTACGAGAGTATGATAAAAGTAGGAACTAAGCAGCCTTAAAACTCGCGTTATTAAATTCATTATATAAACAAAAATTGATCATTATATAAACAAAAAAGTGCGTTTTGTGTCCAATCATCTTTTTTACAGTAGAAAACAGTAAACATATTTTAAAATATGAAAACACTATCCAACGAAATAATTTCATAACAAAGTTAGCATTCAAAAATTATTTTTAGCACCCTTTGAATAATCAATCAATCAATAAGTAAATAAAACGAATGAAAAAAATAGTTCTCCATAACGGCAAAAAAGGAATCAACAAGTGACTGACCATCAAACACAACGCTAAAGAATGCAAAAGAGATTTCGACCACTGCAAGATAACGCAAGTCATAGAGCAGAAAAATTACATCACTAAAAGTTTGTGGGTGGAAACAGGGCGAAGACACTTCCGGAATCTATGCTTTCTGAGCCCAAGTTAGAACTAGACTGTGACCGTTTAATTTTTAGAGAGGTTGAAAGAAATAAAAGGCTAACCCGATTCAAAAGTCGCTATATGAAGATAATCTTGGTAGCGTGGAGGGCACTCAAGAGACAAAGGCCGGCGGGCCGGAGCGTCCTCCTCTTCACGATGCGCCATCTCCTCTGCCGCTTCAACTCAAAATATCGATCCGCACCCCTGACGTCAGGCGCTGCGGCACCGCGACAACTATTCCAAAATGGAAGGGAGTTCACGCACCATCACAGGTCACTATAAAGCTTCGTTATTAATCACACTAGTTCCCAGCTTGAAAGCTCAACTAGTTACAAAAGGTGCACTCCGAATATTTTTCAGTGAAGCGTCCAGCAGTAAGAAAGAACTTACACAACGTAACATTTAATAGGGAAAAAAAATACATCTCCTAATCTGGTTAAATAAATAAATAAATAAATAACCACTAACTATATCTATATTATTTATACAAATAAAAGATTATTTATCCCGAAATGTTTTAAGATCCCTCCTCGTTTACGAATAAGCATTTTTAGCTTTTAAATATAACATATTTATCCTTTAATAAGTATTACCAGTATACAAAGAGTGCGAAATACGTTATATGCACATATGTACAGGGTGATCAGCGAGTAAGCCCTGATTTCAAAATTTAATATCTCTACAACAAAGATCGATAGAATTATGCGGTAAACTGTATGTTTATTAGCAAAACTGTAAAAATAGTGTACAAAAGTTTAGAAAATTTAATTACGAAAATCGTTAACAGATGGCGCTCTGCGCTGAAAACTCTCTCTGAAAGGAGTTAAAAAAAATGAAATTAAGTGAAGTAGCCTTTGCAATCAAAATACAATTTTTTCAAAATGTTCACCGTTCGAAACAATGAGGTGGCGTAAACGAACAAGGAAATTTGACATCACGTCTTGCACTGTCTCAACGGAAATGGAATTACATGCAACACCAATCAACGATTCAAGTTCATCTAGAGTAGCGGGATTGTTTCGATAGGCAGTGTCTTTCAATGCGCCCCACAGAAAGAAGTCACAAGGACACCGATGGGGAGAATATGGAGGCCAAGCTATTCCTGCGTCAGTAAATTGCGAATAATCTAACGCAATTACTCTATTCCCAAAGTATTCATGAAGAAAGCGAAAAACTTTATACGTTCGACGTGATCGAGCCCCATTTTGCATGAAACACTCGATACCTGGTCGATCCTCCAACGCTAGTTGAGTGCTGACAAATTGTTCCAAAATTGTAACGTAACGTTCAGTAGTTACCATTTCTCGTTCGAAAAAGGGTCCGATAATGCCTCTGGCGGATACCACAGCCCATGCAGTAACTTCAGGCGAATGCAGTGCTTCCTCTTCACACAAATGAGGATTTTCGGCACCCGAAAATCTAGAATTTTGTTTATTAACGATTCCTTTAAAATGAAAATGTGCCTCATCTGTGAGCTAGATGCAGCTCACACCAAATTTGTCGTTGTCGATCATTGTTAGAATCTGATTCGCAAAGTAAACCCTTTGTTGCACAGCTTTCATGGGTATGGCCTGATGACTTTGGATTTTGTATGGAAACAGCCGTAGGCTATTTCTTAATATTTTTTGCTCGCTCGTTTACTTCAAACCTGTCTCTGATGCAATCCATCGGATGCTTTTCCTAGGATTTTGCTCAACAATTCCAAAAACTTTGGCTGCATTTTCAGGAGTGACTACAGTTTGCCTAGGCCCAACATTTCCCTTTCGATCTTCAGCCATGCTGCCAGTCCGTTCGAATTTTGCGAAGAGCATGCGAATGGTTTTCACATCGAGTCCAACTGGAACATTGAATCGGTTTTGAAAATTGCGACGTGTTGTCATAGGACTGTGTTCTAATCGGTGAAGTTCCAGAACCAAAAAAAACACGTTGTTCAATGGAATACATTATTTCACTTTCTAGGTTTTAAAGGCTATTGATAGGTCATTGCGATTAGAGCGCCATCTGTTAACGATTTTCCTAACTAAATTTTCTAAACTTTTGTACACCATTTTTACGATTTTGCTAATAAACGTACAGTTTACCGCATCATTCTATCGATCTTTGTTGTAGAGATATTTAATTTTGAAATCAGGGCTTATTCGCTGATCACCCTGTAATAATAAAAACCCAGCGTGGAAACATAGAAAAAGACGAGGATATTGATGATGGTGATTATCGTTATTCAAACACAATTTTCCTTAATATTAACCGAAGTAATTAATATACAGCTGAAACGGCGTAAGAGGCGACCGCGTCAGTTATGTTAATTACAACGTGCATTTCCCACATCCACAGTATTACGGCTGGTGATAGAAAAGAGACAAATCGCAAATAACATCTTAACTAGAACATTGGCGTAAGAAGAGCGAGAAGTGTACAGTTAATATTTAGATTATGAATGGTGAACTTATATGTATTATATTTCTCAGTATATGAATGACATAGTATAGCTTTATTGTTATCGATTTAGTCAAAAAAATAATTTAATTACATAACATAATATAAGATTTTATTTTCACATTCGCCGTTACGCAAGTTACACCTAGACAGAAATTATTATTTCCCATTTACAGCACACAAGTTCATTTTAAGGTTTCTGGCATTTTTAAAGTTTACAAATAAGTATTTCATGAGCCTAAATTTCAATTTTTACATATTACATATAACATTTCATACAAAAAGATTAAGATAACATATATTTACAGCAAATGCTAAATAACAAATTAACACTACATGAAGATCCTTAGGCGCTAAGTTTAACGAAGCGTCAAATTCTATTCTTCCAAAAAATTTATTAAAATTCATCTTATTTTCCTGAATTTTTATTGGATTATTTTTGTTAATCTCTCCATCTGTAATTTGAAGTCACTTACACAAATGAAGAGGCTATTCTTGGTGCCAAAGCCTTGAATATCTCTG
The DNA here is from genome assembly GCA_000611955.2 of Stegodyphus mimosarum. NCBI lineage: Eukaryota > Metazoa > Arthropoda > Arachnida > Araneae > Eresidae > Stegodyphus > Stegodyphus mimosarum. The sequence goes on from KK122424.1 coordinate 65,524, forward strand.
CATACGGGCACAATAATAACACAGAGGCTTGATTGGCTTGACACAGGGCTGAAAAGGATTGAACGACTACACATCTATTGAACGTTTGATCATAGATCATGTAATTGCAATATCAGCCATCTAGCCTAATCTTTGCTAGGTTACACGTTTTAGTAAAATATACAAAGTTTAAAAGTTTTATTCCACTTAATTCCCAAATAAGAAAAAGCTCCGTGGGGGGGACTGCAAATAAATTATGATGAAACTATTATTTAAATCCTTAAAAATCTTTTGAAGTTGATTAAATTAGTTTAAAATTTCAATGCACTCAATTAATAAATTAAAACCATTTGAAAACCTATCACCAAATTACAAACAGGTTTGAGATCGTTACATCATACAAATTTCGCAAAAACGCGGACCTGTTAGATCAGTTAACAATCGTAATGAAAGCAGCAACAAAAATTTGGAACTCCAGAGTATATACACAGTTTGTAGGAAGGGCTGAATTAACCATCAAGCAATATAAGTACGTGTTTAGGGCATTACAAAAAGGTCCTGAGATATTCAGAAAAGGGGGCACCAAAATATTTTCCACTGCCTGTTTTACCATGGAGTGCATGGTGCAGCTAAACCAAACCGAGAGAGAGAATTAATGAATTAAAAACTGGCGTACACCATACGTATATGGAGGCACAAAAATCTTTTAGGTGCTTAGGTTATGCTTTAAAGGTCTTAATCCGGCCCTGGTCATAGCAGTTAATTTTTACTATCGCTACATAAAGTTTTAGCTGATATTGAGATAAAATTTCTATTTACATTTTCTTCAATTTTTTTTTAATTTTCTAAATCCTTTATGAAATTCATAAATTAATAGTTTGTATCACGGCCAAATGAGGTTGAGAATTTTTTTTCATTAGTTCAACAAGAGCTAAACAATTTTCTACAGAAAGATGGGCCAACACCGCCCCCCCCCTTTTTTTTTTAAATCCCTTTCAACAGTATTCTAGTTATTTAAAGTAAGTATAGTAAATTAAAAGATTTTCGTACTGTCGTATTGTTTCATTCTTTCCTTAGGTTAGGTTAGGTTACGTTAGATTAAGTCACTGGAATATGGCAAAGCTACAAGGGCTATCAGCCAAAGAGAAGAAATGCCTTCGTGGAGGAATTTTTGACAGAAACTGGCTCGTATTCATGTTACACACGGGGAAAACCACGAATACCAACCATACAGCTAGACCGTTCGCCTCTGTTCAGACCCAAACAATGTGCAACTACCGGTATAACCACTCACGTATTCACGTTACAAATTGGAAAAACCGCGAAAACTTTCATGAAGCCAGACCGTTTGCCGGACTATGATCTCGGGTCAAACTACCAGTGTTTAGGGATTTTAACCGCTTAGCTGCTGGTGGGCCATCAAATGCTAACATCGCTGAACATTGTTCGGACCCAGTTCAAATCCTGGCGAACAGAGCTGGCTACAAGGGTGTTTTCGTTGTTTCTTTCGCCGTACGTAACATGAATATGAGCAAGTTACTCTTAAAAAGTTCTCCGCGAAAGCATCCCTCCCGTTAGGCAAACAGCCCTCGAGTTTTGCTGTAATCCAACAAATTCAATCCAGTTCTTATGAAAAGTTTTATCAGAGTCGAAAATAGTTAATGATGACAATTATGTTTTCTCGATGGATATACTAGGTTCTCACATATATTTTTCTGCACAAAAAAATTGTATGGCGCGTGTTGCCTTCTAACGAAAAAAATACGGGATTGGTCTAAGCGGCAAGAGGCAAACTAGTTCAACGGCATCTGAAATTTAAGGATGCTTATAATTAAAAAAATACTATTTACAAAAAAAAAAAAAAAAAAATATAAAAAAAAAAAAAAACTATGTATTTAACTGTATATGGCTATATATTATTGTAGTTTTTATATAAAGAACAATTCGAAAGCAAACATTACAGGAATACAAACACAATTAATTAACCTATGAAATAAAGGATATAGAATCACAAAATACTCTAGTTATTGCATAAGGGAAGAGGGGCACTACTGACTACACGTTATATATCAGGGATGTCAAACTCATAGGTACACTTGGGCCAAACAAACAAGGTTTAACTTTAGGCGGGCCGCAAAAAAAAAAAAA
>KK122424.1:69491-146328 GCA_000611955.2 Stegodyphus mimosarum
TTATTACATATCAAGCAGATTATTTTATCTTTTATTTCACAGCAAAAATATTCTAATTCCCATTTTACTTGGAATATTCTATGTTCGTCAGCGATTTTTCGTTTAATTTTACTACCACTTGGTTTTGATATAGACATACTGAATACAAAGGGCTGGAATAAACACGGTTAACGTTAAAAAGTTAACAAAAATTTATTCTTTCCACAAGAGATAAATCAAAATGCTGAAATATTTCTTCAAAAATATTCTAACAATATCACAAAATGTCAAACGTTTAGCAAAAATCAATTCAAAACAGAGAAACTAATTCTATCTCACAGCGAAATCGCTACAAATCAATCACAGCATTAAGTAAACAAACAGTTCGCTAGAACTACAGCTACTACTCAGATGAGTTGTTTGTTCTCGGCTTTTATAAGCTTTATAATTAATTTCTCGAATATACTGGAAACATCTATAAATATCTGGAGGGCTACAGCAATTACGAGTTTATTAGGTATTAAATGCACGCGCTGTTCTATTTTTAACCTTCCAACGCAGCTGCCTTTTCAAAAATCGTCTGCGGTGCTAAGGCAACATGAAGCAAATCTAATTACAATTCTAAATAAAAAAAACTAAATAAATAAATAACTATGAAATCAGTAACAATATGAATTAAGTAATAATTAATAATAAAGCAAAGTGCATGCACATGCATGCACCAATATATCGTACAAAACTATGATTGGAAAACTGAGACCATGAGTTCGGCCACATTCGGCTATCGGGGGATGCGTACAAGTTCTGAGTGCACGTGTCCCCCAAAAGCCGGAGGTAGCTGAACGCAAGCTACTCACACGCATTTGTAATTTAAGTAGTGTGTGTGTCAGTTCGCTGTGAGTAATCTAACAACACTGAATAAATTATCGTTAATTACTTAGCAGTAAACATTTCATTTTTTTCTTCGTCGATATGTTATTTTATTATTATATATTATTATTTGTCGATATACTGGCCGGGCCGCAAAAATATTTGTTGTGGGCCGCAAGTTTGACATCCTTGTTATATATCAACTATATTTTATTTAAAAGTGGTATTAAATGTTAAAATGGTGCACATGTCTTTTCAATGACAATAAAATAAAATACAAATTTTTAATTCAGATTTAAAAAAAAAAGTTTACAATATGCAGTGGTACCTCGACATACGAGTTTATTAATTCGTTCCGTAACCTTGCTCGTATCTCAAAGCAATTTTCCCCATTGAAATTAACTGAAAATCCATTAATCCGTTCTAGCTCCCAAAACACCACCTCAGTTGTTTTTGTTACGTGTTTTTGAATAAGAAAAATGTATTTACAAGAAGAAACATTTATTTATAAATAACAAATATATATTCTATAAAAAACATAACAAAAGAAAAAGTGCTTACGGAAGCGCTTAATTTTCGTTACTGGTCTTCGCTTTTTTTGTCACCGCTTTGCTCATTTTCACCTGCAGATCGTTCAAAAAAACTGTCCAAGGAGGTTTGTTTCTTCCTCCCTTTCAGGGTATTGCGGAAATGAGTTAGGCAAGTTTCGTTGAACAACTCCGATGCACGACCAGTTGCAACTTTTTCTGGTGATTTTTATCCACGAACTCCCACATTCCCAAGATCTCCTTTATATCTCTTGTAGGGATAACCTCCTCCATCTCTGGCTCCTCTTCAAAACTAATTTTTCGTTAAAAATAAATGTGATAATGTTTTGTAAATGTACAAAAAGCAAAAAACGCGAACCTAACTTATCAAAAATGCTTCGAAAACGAGAGAAACAAGCACACAGACTGAGGTCTAGTCTGAGGTGGGAGAAACTGTTAGAAGCTGCACACGACAGAAGCACTGAACTGAAAAACTGAGACCTGATGCTGTTTCCGGCCTTATATACACTGGTGTGCAAAAATTAAAGACGAAGTCGAAAAATTAGCATATCAGCTGAACGAAGAGGCAGAGCGGACAGAAAGACCAATCAGGAGATTAAGTAAGGTGATGTACGGTAGCACACCCGCAGATATGCAGGTAGACGTAATGGGGGAGTGTCTGAGTAGTATAAAGCATGTTGTCGGTGTAAGATCAGTATTTCTGGCAAAGAGATCGCACGCCGTATAGCAGTTAAAATCACACCGAGTTGCTGCCTCAGCGAGAAATGGCGAATAATCAATCTGTTAGACGACATCTGGATGCTTTTACCCGAGGTCGAATCATTGGGAAGTTGGAGGAAGGTCGCAGTGTGACAAGTGTGGCTGCAGAGTTCGGAATTGCTCACAGCATCGTTTCACGACTTTGGAGACAATTTCAAACTACAGGAACAGCTATCCGGGGGTTTAGTAGTGGTCGTCCACGAGGAACCACACCCGCAGATGACCGGTATATTGCCTTACAGGCCAGAAGAAACAGGCGGCAGACAGCGGGAGAAATCGCTAGACACACGACACAGGCGACTGGACGACCGATATCGCGTTTTACCGTGGCCAGAAGACTGCACGGTGGTGGTCTGTTTGCACGACGCCCTGTACGGTGTGTACCTCTAACGCCTGCCCATCGGAGAAGGCGTTCTCTGTGGTGCCGGGAACACCGGAATTGGAGAGACAATGAATGGGGACGAGTACTCTTTACAGATGAGAGCAGATTTAGTCTGAGTTGCGATTCTAGACACATACACATCTGGACAGAGCGGGGAACACGCAATAACCCCTTCAACATCATCAAAAGGGACTGTTTTGGAGGTCGCGGAGTTCTCGTTCGAGCAGACATAATGCTTGGTAGCCGGACCGACCTTCATATCTCCCAAGGAGGTTCGTCACCTGGGACTGCTATTGTAACGAGGTTCTTCTTCCTTACATGCGTCTTTTCACAAGGGCTATGGGTCCTCAGTTCCTCTTCATGGACGACAACGCTCCACCTCATCGCACAGTTACTGTCGAAGAGCTGTTGGAGAGTGAAGATATTGAACACATGGATTGGTCGGCAAGGTCTCTGGATCTAAATCCCGTCAAGCATGTACGGAACTTACTAGGGAGACCCGTGGCAGCACGTAACTTATCGCCAGTAACGATTCCGAAACTGCGATTGGTGCTACAAGAGGAACGAGCAGCAGTGTCTCAACAGCTCATTAACAACCACATATCCAGCATGCACAAATGATGTGAAACCTGCCTAGCAGTCAGGGGAGATCATATCCCCTATTAAAGACCGGATGTTTCTTGCTGGACACCCATCACAGGGATGTTTCGGCCTTCAGTCGCATTGCGCTCCATGCTACTTTTTCAATAAAGCTTCTTTTTATCCCTCTGATTTCTCTTTTAAGTGTTGCTTACATTACTCATGTCCTTACGTATTGGGGATCTTACGGTATTAAATGTGTTGATTTGGAAATCTTTTGTACAAAGTTATATTGAAAAAACCGTCTCGTCCTTAATTTTTGCACACCAGTGTAGTTTTCCCCGGCCGTCGAGAAATCTCTAGTATCTTCCACTCCTTGAAATTACTGGAAGGCATATACAGTTAAACTTACATAAAAAAGGAACGGATACCAACAGATTTACATATATCGATCAATTTGACAATATTTTGCGACTTTTCTCCACGTTTGGGGACAAAAATTAGTCGCCAAAACCATCGCCAGCTTGGCACTATCTCGCAAATTTAACGAGATAGCCATTTATCTTAATGTCTAAATAGACTTACCCCTCTAATCTTATTTTCCGGCAGAGCCTCAAATCTTCAGACTTTTCGCAGTACATTTATTATACAAAAGGTACTACAATTTTGGCTATAATTTCACTAAAATTATTTACATATATACAAAATTCATAATAATGTAATCTGTAATGTATCTAGTCTTATGAATAAAGTATACGTGTTCATATTTTATCTCGTACAATTTTTAGAGATATATTTGCAACCTTCTGATTTCGAAACTAACATTAAAAGAGCCAAAATTTGTCATCTAGTTGAGTACGTTAAAATTTACTTCGAAAGTATACTTGGATATTTATAAATAATGGAGCTTTTAAAAAGAGACGGAAAACAGCTTCGACGGCTATTTACTCCCGCGTGTAATGAATTTGAAGAACGTCAGTTCAGTATTGCCGATAAAATTTCAAAAGTTACCGTTTCAGAGCTTTATTGATGACTGAATGCGAAAAAAAAATTTAAGCAACTGCAATTGCTTATAATTTTTTAGCATGCTTTATGTATGCTTAAGCTCAGCATGAAGTTTCTGGTACAGAGATCGAAAAGGAAATCGATGAATCTGAGACGTATATTGATCGGTGGGAGATCTTTTGAACAGGAACTAGAATGTTTATTGAGGGATCCATCAATCATCGCCAAAAAGTGATGCAGATTTAGTGCTAAATAGTACCGCTTAGTCAGCAAAATACTTTATTGCATTACGCTAAAATAAAGTTGGCGACATATGATGGTAATATTAAGAATTGGCTATATTTTTGGGGACAATTTAAAAAATAGACGAGGATCCTAATTTTGCTTTACATGATAAATTTATCATAGCTCTCTCAAGTTATGGAAAACGGTAGTTCGGCCGAGGAGTTAATTCAAAGCTTTTTATTTGGTGGCAATAGTTGTAAAAATGTGTTTTGGTAGAGAAGAGTTATTAATTGAAATATATGTTACAGATTTATTAACTTTAGTTTTTCAAAGGCAAAATTCTTCTAAACATTGTTTAAGAACGTTATTTGATAAGTCAGAGAGTGAACTCCGTTCACTTGAGCTGCTAGGAATTACTAGGGAAAAATACGCTGTCATGCAATTCTCTTTAGTACAATTTTCTTTGCCAGAGGATACGCCGATTACGTGAGAACGCTTACAAATCCGCACATAGTCGGGTAAGAGACGTGAATACAGAAGACACTGATGATCTGAGGATTCCTCTTTCCGTCTAAATAAAGAGGTCTCTCGCCCCGCCGAAGCAAGGGTTTAACCCCTGCCCTCGCATCTTGGAGAAAGAGACGCATCGATTATGTGACACTGATCGTTATTATTTGCTACCTGCAAGTCGCTCGGGCTGCCCGTCGCAGAGGTGACCCAGCGTACCTGTACCATACCTACTCCCTCCAGGCTACTAAAGCCCTCAGCTCTACGACCTGCCAGACTCACGGGCCGACCAATGAGTGAGACTTCCGGGGCCTCCAGAATCACTAGGTTCGTAATTTGTATACCCCCGTGGCCGAAACCAAAGAATATGTATTGCTAAGAAGAAAAACTTCTCCGCAACAGAAGTGGCTCCGTCCCAACGTAGACGGAAACAGCTGCGAAAAATCTGTCGCCAAAGCTCGAAGCCGGTGTCAAGTTCGAAGGTCACGTTTATCAAGAGTTCATTAACGAATACCGTATTAAATTTCTTTAAACTTTAAAGGAAAATAAAATATTTTTTTGCGCAAGTAAATTAATTAATGGATTAGTTATTTTGAAAAAAAAAAGTGCGAAAATCCGAGTTTAAATTATCGCGAAAAGTCAAAGAAGAAAAGTTTTGTCAAAGAAAGTTTCTTCTTAACACGTGCTCCTTAATTTCCTGTACACATCGAGGAGAAATTTTTGCCGCCAGGTTCCGTCTCCAAATCCCTTGGCGAATTTCCCCTCCGCTTTCCAGCGGCGTAAAAGCAAACTGGTTTACATTTCGTCTATGTAACCTTTCCTTCTTTACATAGACGTTCTTTGGCCGAAACTGCCCAGGTACAGTTCTTAGCCAGTAGCTTCACAGAGTTACTTCTCTGCTAAGGAAACATAGAAAAATTATTTTAGTATGTATATTCAATTTTTTTACACGATGAAGTTTAGGCAGAAGAAAGAATTCAATTCGCCTCGCACAGTTTTAATTCTAAACCGAAAATTTATGTAAAAATTACCAATAAATTATCATATGAATAGAAAGAATTAAATTAAATTTGGGAATTTTAATAATGCTTCAAGTGCAACAGATCTATCGACACCTGGAGTTAATGCAGCCCTAGAAATGAGTTACAAGCCCCTAGGGTTATGTATATCTTCAACATTTCTTGTTTATAGGTGAAAACACAGGTGTATGTAAACACCTGTGTTATGTATTTACTTTGTATTTGTCTACTATCCGAAAAGATTATAATTGCAATTTTGAAGTTCTTAGCCAACAAGTTATTTATGAATCTGTACCACCAGTTACTAACAAGCTTTAATTGATAGAATTAGCAGCATTTAACATAAATAATATAGCTCACAATAAAGGTCTCATTAAATATTAATTGGAGCAGACGTCGCTGGAAAACTTCTAACAGGTGGGCTTCAACAATTGTTTTGTTGCCACTGAAATGAGGCTCGTATCATCTGATATGAGACGAATGACTGAGACTTCGAGAAGAAAGAATTCATAATATTAGTGACAACCATGCTATCCCTGATAAACTCAATAACAGATTTGTGGATTTCAGACGTACTTGTTATTACCGACCACTCACTTAGCTAAAATAAATTAAGTTGCAAGAAGTTGCTAGACAACATTTTATAACTGCATGTTGCTAATAACAGTTTTGTAGTAAATTTGTCCCTGCCTGAAAAATCCTCCCCCATGTCCAGATTATTATGAGTCGGCCCTGAAGAGGCTGAATGCTACCATATAAGGTATTTCTTCCGCCTTCTTAGCATGCCTTCGTGGTATAAGAGTCAGCACACTCGGCGCGTATTCGAAAGGTCCAAGGTCCGAGTCCCGGCTAGGGCATAGCTCATTTTTCATGACTCCCGCTTTGGAATATCCTAATGTCTCTACAACCATTAAACGTTTTAAGTCAGAGTCCCTTTATGAAGATTATGAAAATGTTTTCAGGATTGGCTTGAAGATGGAATAATTAGGGAGGTTGATAAAAACGAAAAGCCACCACAGGGCCTTACCCTTACAGGTAGAGCAGTCGTAAAATAAAGTAGCAGCACGAAGATAATCTGCTGAAGTAAAAGGACATCTTGCAAGATCTGTCTGTTATTCCAAATAAATTAAATTAGATCCTACAATTAACCTGGTGAATTATCGCACAGGCGTGAATTAATTACCAGCACAGAAGAAGGGTGAAAAGGAACCCTTTATTAATTCAAATTCGAACAGACAGGAACAATCTTCGTGCTTTACAAAAACACCGTCAACTTGTGGTGAAACTTAAACGCAGAAATAAGTCAAATTTAAAATAGAATAGTGCTGGATTAGCACGCTAAATTATTGTCTAACAGGTTGACTCAACAAAAAGGCGTGAAGGTAAACCGAAATGGCCAAGAGGCTTATTAGCGTAACAGCGAGATAGCAAAGAAACGTGCGCAGGCTAGCGAAAACACGCTCTGAATAAACTCAGAGATTCACCCGTTTAAATACTCACTGCACTTAACTTTAAATTTACATACTGGCGAGAAATTGCGAGGGGAAGCTTAGTTCCGGAAAGGTTTCAAACTTAAAATAAATTTGTTATTCAAAATAAGGGAAACCCTACAACCTTAGTCTCAGTTCCAAATTGTTTGATAAGATTTCGAAAAGAAAACACAGGTGTCATTACTGATATAAGAAAAGCATTTTTACAAATAAGTCTCATGTGCAGACAGGAATTATCTGAAATTTTTATGGACTGATAATGAAGGAAAATTAAAAGAATACAGACACAGTTGAGTATTTTTTTATGTACTGTGCAATCCTTTTCTGTAAAATTCAACCATTCAGTATCACTTAAGATCTGTTTTCGAGAAAATTCATATGGGTGAGTGAGTCATTATACCCCGAAAATATCGTTCAGAAGCTTAAGAACAGTTTTTATGTCAACAACTGGGTCAATAGCGTTAATAGGAAAAAAAAAAAAAAAAAAAAGAAGAAGAGTTTAATATATATATTTAGAGTTTAAGGCTTCATTTAAGTGTCATCTGAGATAATGGTGGAAAGAAAATTCGATCTCAGCGAGAAAAACACACCAATCTTGAGGCTGAAACTCCTACGGAAACAAAAACTTTGGATTTGAAACAAAGTTCAATACTCTTACGCATAAATACAGCATCTTTAAAAGATTTATGCTTTGGGAAGGACCAAAAGGAGCACTTTATCAGCCGCACATAGATTGTTCGATCGTCTTGGAGTAATTTGTCCAGTTATCCTTATGCCTAAATTATTACTTCAAGAATCTTGGAAGATGAAGATAACTTCTATGAAGAAGTAGATGTCAAAGTGAAAAACAAATTTTTGAAATGGATTAGAAATACTGTTTATCTTGAAGAAATCCATTTCCGCAGATACTTTGGTCTCATAAATACTAATGAAAACACTTTGATCCTTGTGTGTGTGTGTGCGTGCGTGCGTGCGTGAGATGCCAGTAAGCAGGCTTCTGCAACGGCTACATTCATCAGAATAGTCAGAATAGAGACTTCTGATGCTATTAAAATTCATTGTATACAAACCAGAAGTAGTGTCTCCAACAGAGAGTCAAGAAATTACCATCGCAGACTTGAAATACTTGCAGCTATTACTGCCTCTAGACTATCCCTTGCAACTTCGCCAGAAGTATGATGGAGTTTACTTTTGGACAGACTATACACAGTCTTATATGGATTACTCGAGAAGAAGCTTAGACTATTTTTGTTCAAAATAGAGTAAGAAAAATAAGAAATTTGACATCAGATAAGAAAAATGGAGGCATGTACCTGGTTCTATGAATCTTGCAGACTTGCCTGTTAGAGGTTGTTCAGCCAAATCTTTAGCGAGATCAAAATGGTGTCTAGGTCCTAGTTGGCTATATTTACCACGTGAAAACTGGCCAGTTAATGATTTTTATGTTGATGAAAACGAGGTTACTAAACCGAAGAGCAAAGGTTTAGTATCAACTGCAAAGAAATGCTTAGTGTCAACATTCTCCATTGTTACAAGAGATTGGTACTATCGTTACTTTAAAATAAGGAACAAAGTGAATGTAATCGGATGGATTTGTAGATTCTTTGTCGATTAGGAAAACCGGAAAAGAAGCAGGGTTATTTGGATACTGAAGAGATTCCCGAAGATGAAAAAAGAATACTAGAAATGATACGAAATGACTGTTTTAAGAATGACCGAAACGACATGCTAAAAACTTAAGGAGCATAACAGAAACATGAATGGTATCATCAGACTGAAAACAAAACTTACTTTTCGTCAAGATGCAGAAGATTTTATTATGCCTGCTATTCTTCAATCAAAACACGAAGTTGTTAAGTGATCAGTGCTTTATTACTATGAGAAAAATACACATGCGGGAACGCAACTGTTAATTAGCATTCTACAAGAACACTTTTGGATTCTTAATGCTCGGAAAACAGATCTCATTTATAAAAGCACTATGTGCAAAAGACATTCATAAAAAATTTTAGAAGCTCTACCTCAGTGATTCTCAACCCTTTTTTGTCGCGGTACGCTTTTAACGATTTTAAAATTTGGCGGCACACAAAGAAAAAGATCAGTTTAAAAGTGCCTTACATAATAATACACTATACACTATACTCTATAATACACTGTGTAAAATAGTTAAAATTATTTGAATGTTAAATAAAATAATATGTACTACAAAAACAGCAGTACGTCCATTAAGGGATTAATTACAAGTTAATAACAAGAATACTTTTAATGAGAAATTTGAGCTTGATGTTTTAGATAATTTCATTTATATTTGGTAGTAAAAATGACAATGCTACTTTCATATCGTCTTCTACATTTAACAGGCTCTATCCTTTTTTCGTTTTTATGTTGGTTAATATAGAAAATCCGAATTCACAAAAATAAGATGTAGAAAACTGTAAAAATATTTTTTAAAGCTTTTTTGGCCATCATGAGATAATCGCATCTAATGTTAATCCAAAATGAATTAATTCATTCTTCCGAATATTTTAAAATTAAATCTCGTTTATTGGAAAACGAAATTAGTTCCTCCTCTTCGTCAAAGTTAATTCAAATACAGAGGTCTTCGGCACCAAAATCGGCTTGGATACCATAATTGGCGCGCTTATTAATGTCTTAAAAACCGGATCTCGCCAATTCTCATGTGTATCGTATACTAGGATTAAACCCATTACAATTTTTACTATATACATATCTACAATTCGGAGGCACACTAAGAATTTGGTGGCACACAAAAGTGCCGCGGCACAGTGGTTGAGAATCGCTGCTCTAACTGCTTCTCTTCCTGAAAACAGAGTATGAGAAGCTGCTGTTTTTGAAATCTGCGGAACTGATATTGCTGATCCAGTTATTGGAGCCATTCAGTGAAATGATTTAAAAAGCAGATGGTTGGTTGGTTGGTTGGTATTTTTTATGGCACAAAACCTTGAAGATTATTATGCGCCAGACGAATGATGAATAAAGTTCAAAAGTACAAACACATTGTATCAGATGAATTGTTGAAATGAACCTGGAATGCTGATGAAGGCATCCAGAAATGACTTTGAGAAAAGCTCTGGCAACAGGTAGAGTACGTTAAAAGGAAAAACTTTAAATCATATGGTAAAAGGAGATGTCCTTTAAAAACTTATGATGTTGATGAGGGTTTCTTCCAATGAGATCTGTTGAGTTAAAATTCGTAGAGTTAAAATGTAATTCACGTTTCTGACTAAAAGCAGGACAGCAGGTAGAGTACGTTAAAAGGAAAAACTTTAAATCATATGGTAAAAGGAGATGTCCTTTAAAAAACTTATGAGGTTGACGTGAGGGTTTCTTCCAATGAGATCTGTTAAGTTAAAATTCGTTGAGTTAAAATGTAATTCACGTTTCTGACTAAAAGCAGGACAGTAGGTTAAGATGTGATTCACTGAAGTAGGAACGTTGCAGGTGCCACAGATAGGCTCATTATCTCCCTTCAAGAGATATTGATGAGTCAGCCTGCAATGTCCAATTCGTAGGCGAGTCAACAGTACATCCTCCTTTCGATTCCCTTTTGATTCCCAATACTCCAGATTGGGTTTTACCTGCCTTAATTTGTTCAGAGTCTGGCATTCCCAGAGTTCTTGCCACCTGGACAAGATCTTTGTTCTGATGTACTTCTGTATGTCTGTAAAAGGGACATCATTATCGAAGGGAGTATCAGCAGATTTTGCAGCGATATCAGCGAGTTCATTACCTTTGATGCCAGCATGTCCAGGCACCCAGCAGTACATTACAGAATATCCTGCATTTCTCAAATGGAGGTGAGTCTTTAAAATTTCCAAGATCATAGGGTGGTCAGTGTTTGCATTAATTGATTCAAGGGCGCTCAGTGAGTCAGAGTAGATGATGAATTTTCTGCTGTTCTGCTTGGAGATAAAGATTAAGGAGTTCAAAATGGCAAATGTTTCTGCAGTAAAGACAGATGCAGCCTTATGAAGTTTACTACTCCTGATTACTTTATCGCAAACAAAAGCTGCCCCGACATGATCGTGATTCTTTGAGCCATCAGTGAAAATTGCTTTATAGTTAGAATAGCTGTTTCTATGGTCCAGGAAAATTTGTTGGTATTGGACGTCGTTGGTACTGCTCTTCTTAAGTTCTCCAAAGATGTTGAGTAGGTGAATATTCACTTCTTGCCAGGGAGCAATACCGAAAAAGGTAGAACTTTTGGGAATCAGATCTTTTAGGTTGAATTCTTCAATGAGTGAGTGAATGCGGAGATCAAAAGGAGGGATACATGAAGGGCGTGCATGGTAGTTACGCCAGTACTGATCAGATGTCATGAATCGTGCAGGATGTTCGGCATGCGACATTATTTTATAGTGAAGATCTATGGACAACTGCTTGCGTCTGAATTTCAGAGATGGTTCGAAACAGATGGCGTATAAGCTTTGTACTGGAGATGTTCTGAAAGCTCCGCAGCAAATCCGTAGCGCTTGGTGATGGACTGGATCTAATTTCAGTAGCGCAGAAGGTCTTGCTGATCCATAGATAACACAGCCATAGTCAAGTTTGGAACGGATTAAAGCTCTATAAATGCGGAGCATAGAACAACGTTCTGCTCCCCATGAAGTATTGGCCAGGACTTTCAGAATGTTGAGAGCTTTAGCACATTTTTTCTTTAGATTTAAGATATGTGGAAGGAAGTTGAGCTTTCTGTCAAAGATAACACCCAAGAATTTTGCTTCTGGCTCAACGCGGATCGGAGAGCCGTCAAGATGCAGCTCTGGATCAGGATGTAGATTTCTTTTGCGGCAGAAGTGCACGCAGACGGTCTTCTGGTTGGAAAATTTGAACCCATTGCTGTTGGACCACTTTACAATTCTGTTAAGAGCAATTTGGAGTTGTCTCTCAATGTATCTCATATCTTGACCGTGACAGTAGATCATCAGGTCATCAACATATAGGGAACCACGCACTGTGGGAGGAAGTTCTTTTAAAATGGAATTAATTTTTAGGCTGAAAAGAGTAACACTAAGCACTGAACCTTGGGGTACACCTTCTTGTTGTATAAAGGTTTGAGAAAGCACCGGGCCAATCTTGACCTGGAAAGAGCGGTGTTTCAGAAAGTTTTGAATAAAGATAGGTAAGTTACCTCTCAACCCTGTGCTGTGGAGGTCATGAAGAATTCCATGCCGCCAAGTTCTGTCATATGCCTTCTCCATGTCAAAAAAGATTGAAACCAGATGGTTTCTTTTTACAAATGCATTGCGTATTGCAGTTTCTAAAAACAGGACATTGTCCAGTGAAGATCTTCCCTTACGGAAACCACTTTGGTGGGGCGATAGGCAGTGGTTAGTCTCCAGATAGTAGGTGAGACGGTGATTTACCATTTTTTCCATGATTTTACAAAGGCAGCTAGTGAGGGCAATGGGGCGGTAATTTAAAGGATTTTTCGGATCTTTGCCGGGTTTTGCTATAGGGATTACAAAGGCCCTGCACCAGGCGGTAGGATAAAGTTGTTCCTTCCATATCTTATTATACAGAGCGAGAAGGACCAGTAGAGATTCATAGGACAGATGCTTTATCATCAAATAACTTATGCCATCAGGGCCAGGGCAGGTCTTATCAGTGCGAGATATTACACTTCTTAATTCAAACATGGTGAGATCTTTATTATAGGATTGTGCATTAGGATGGGAGAAGTCGATTTGGGTCTTTTCCAAGCGCGTCTTTGTGGGCAGAAATTCTTTTGAGTAATTGTTACTGTCAGATACAGCAGCAAAAGTATCACCTAAAGCATCGGCGATTTCTTCTCTAGTGCTTATCAACTTTCCATCTTTTTCTAGAGCAGAGAGGGGATAATCATTGTAAAGTCCAGAGGCTTTGCGGACTCTTTCCCAAACCTGTTTGCTAGACATTGAGGAGGTAATAGTAGACACGTAGGCTGCCCATGATTTTCTCTGACTTTGCCGTCTCACTTTCCTAGCATTCGCCTTAGCTTTTTTAAAGGCCAGAAGGTTTGCCAGTGTTGGGTATCGGCGAAAGATACGCCAGGCTTTCTTTTGCTCTCTCATAGTTTTATGGCAATCACTGTTCCACCAGGGTTTAGGGAACTTTGGGAACTTTGTCGAGGACTTTGGAATACAAAGTTCAGCTGCTTGTACAATAGTATGGGAGATCATTTTTACTGCTGTATTAATGTCCACATCATTGACCATTTCTTCTGTCAGCACAGCGCAAGAGACAAAAAGATCCCAATCAGCTTTATCATAAAGTAAGCGGGGTTGTCTTGAGATCACAGACTTTCCTGCGATATTTACAATCACTGGGAAATGGTCACTATCGTAAAGATTCTCCCCTACACTGAAGGAGCAAAGGGGGAGTAGAGATGGAGAACAGAGCACCAGATCAATTGCATGAAATGTTCCAGTCGGCTGATGAAAGTAGGTGTTTTCTCCGTTATTAAGCAGACAGATAGAATGATCCTCCATTAGCTGTTCGATCTGCCGGCCCCTTGAATTAGTGTCTCTGCTTCCCCATAAGGTACTATGTGCATTGAAGTCACCTAAAAGCAGAAAAGGTTCTGGGAGCTGCTCTGTTATATTGTCTAGATCTCGCTGATCTACATGCTCATGTGGGGGTAAATAGATAGTGCATACTGAGATTGAAGAACGTAAATTAATCTGAATCCCCACAGCTTGAAGGGAGGTCGTCAAAGGAAGAACAGTGTACGGGTGATTGTGGGAGATGGTAAGGCCCACACCACCACAGGCACGATCCCCAGATGGGTTGTCCCTTCTTACTGTGGTGTATCTCCGTATCTTAGCATGGCTGCTTGGTTTTAACAAGGTCTCTTGAAGTGCAAAGCAGGCAGGTTGGTAGATGTTGATTATATCCTTGATATTATCCAGGTTTTGACGGAAACCCCGGCAATTCCACGAAATAAATGTACCCATTATGGATGCCTGTTTTGGCGGTGTTGTTTTTTTGATTTTCGAGGCAGAAGGTGTTTCGGGAGGGATAACCCTTCTTCAACATCCATTTCATCTGAGTCATCTAGGCGTCCTGAACTCATGCTTGCGATAGAACTTTGACTGGGGGTCCTGGGTTTTTGCTTATTTTTCTCCTTGATATCATCTCTTTGTTTGTTCTGTTGGACATCCTGTTTTCCCTTGGATGTAGTCACCGGTGCACTAGTTTCAGCATCAGGTTTTTTCCCTGATTTTTGGTTTCTAGGATCTACTGTCACTGCTAGTTCTTTTTTCTGTGCGGTAACTGTAGTTTGCGTTGATATTGATCTGAATGATTTAGTTGCAGATGCGTAAGATTTATTAAGTTTTGGCTGGTTAGAGAGAACAAGTCTTCTAGCTTCTGCAAATGATATCTTTTGTGTAACTTTAATGTTTTGAATTTGTTTTTCTGTCTGCCATTTCGGACATGATCTTGAAAAGGCTGGGTGTTCGCCTTTACAATTTATACATAAGAGGGCAGCAGAGCAGCCTTCACTGGCATGTCCTACGATGGAACATCGAGCACACGTGAGGCTGCCGCGACAAGAGGTCTTTCCATGTCCAAAGCGCTGACATTGGAAGCAACGCATTGGATTCGGTATATACGGCCTGACTGAACAGTTTAGGTATCCAGCTTTGATGTTTTTCGGCAAGTTAGGAGACTTGAAAGTAAGTATGACATGTTTAGTGGGAATGAGTTGACCGTCTTTCCGTATTTTGATCCTACGAGCACCGCACACGTTTTGATCTGCCAACTCTTTAACGAATTCCTCTTCAGTTACTGATAGTAAGTCTATTTCAGAGATTACTCCTCGGGACGAGTTCAGAGTATTATGTGGTTTAACTTCAATGTTTGCTTGTCCTAATTTGGTTAGTTTCAAAAGATTTTCAGATTGTTTTCCGGACGCAGTTTCAATCAAAAGGTCTCCAGATCGAAGTCTCTTAATATTTTTCAGTTCTCCTACAGAAGACAAAAGATGTTTGTTTATTACAAAGGGTGACATTTTTTTCAATTCTTCG
Source organism: Stegodyphus mimosarum (assembly GCA_000611955.2). Lineage (NCBI taxonomy): Eukaryota > Metazoa > Arthropoda > Arachnida > Araneae > Eresidae > Stegodyphus > Stegodyphus mimosarum. The sequence continues at coordinate 84,885 of KK122424.1, forward strand.
GAGCTGGTAATAATTAAGAAACGTGGACAAGATAGATCTGATACAGTGCTTTCTATGTCACTTCTTAGTCTTTTGGTCACAGTCGGAGTATCGGATACATTGTTGGAGCAAGAAGGTATCATAGCATTCATATTGAAATGGAAAAAGATTCGGGTCCGACCGCCCCACCCACCATGGAGCCCAACAAGGGGACGCAGATTTCTACGCCAGGGCTAGCCGGACCTATACGCAGACTGAAGTCCCACAGTCGGCTTTCCCGAAAGCGGGTACTCCCGAGAGCTTGTCCCCAAGCCACTGACACTAAGGACTAGTGACCAGCCGGTTGACACCTGTGAGGACGACAAAGTGCCTCCCGTTTAACTGAAGCGGAGGCCAAAGCAGTGTGTTGGGGACAGTACCTCGCCCCTCAACTACCAGGACCCTCTTTTCCAGTGACACGGGTCTCCACGCACGGCAAACACGTGGGCAGTTTTCTCGTCACTCAAGAACCAGAGACAAGGGCTGTTCCAGTCTCTCATAACGAGCCCCAACCTCCGAAGAGGAGAACCACAAGGGAGAAAGAAAGGAAGAAAGCTTCAGCTCAGAGCAGAGGAGACGGGAAAGAGGATAGATCACTGGGGCTCCAGGATTGTGACACCCGTCTCACCAAGAAGATGATCCCCTGAAGGGCTAGGGCACCTCGGGATTGCCACACCCGTACTCACAAAAGTGAGCCCCTGAGGGGTAAAAAGCAGATGAGTAATTCTTATTGGCATTAATAATTTGTGTAAATAACTGGAGAAAAATGTTTAAATACGCCACTAAAGGGCACGAGTGTTTGAGATTATACACTCATTGACATAAAATTTGCTCACCAAGAAAGAGTTGTCAGAATGAAACGAAATTTTATATATGTAAGTACTACTTTGATATAAGTGATTAGAAAATCAAAGAAAAAAGGATCATTTATTGCAGCAAAAAGTACACATGAACGGAAGTTTTAGTACTCTGTTGGACCAACTCTAGCGCGAATACACGATGCGACACGAGTGGCCATTGAGGCATACAAGGTCCGTATGGTGTCCTGAGACATCTCGCTCCACAGTTGCTGTAAACGCGCCTTTAGTTCGGCCAATCTCGTATACTGTTCATCTTGCTGTTCCAAATGATCCCAGATATGCTCGATTGGTGACAAATCTGAGGATCGAGCAGGCCAGGTAAGGGTATTTAATGTGGCGGAGGCAGTCTTGTGAGATCCGTGCTGTGTGAGGCCGAGCATTGTCTCATTGAAAACAGGCTCCTGGGAGCCCTGCCATGAGTGGCAACACATGTGGCTAAAGGATATCATGGACGCACCGCTGGCCTGCCATTGTGTCATGGATCAATATTAGGGGTGACCGCGTATCGTAAGCAATGGCACCTCATACCATCACACCAACTGTGGACACGGTGTGTCGCTGTAAAGCGAAGGCAGGATTGAGGCATTCACCACGGGGCCTCCACACACGAACACGATTGTCATCACTGGTCAAACTGAATCTAGATTCGTCGCTGAAGACGAGCTGGTTCCATTTCGTTAAAGTCCAATCCTGTCGTGCGAGGCACCACTCCAAACGGAGGCGTCGGTGGATGGGTGTCATTGGCAGCACACGTAATGGGCGCCGCGATACCAGATGTTCTTCAACCAGGAACCTTGCTATGGTCCGGGAAGACACAGGGGCCCGTAATGAAGCTGCTGCCTGCGTCTGGATAGCGGCCAATGAAGCAGTTGGCTCTATGCGTGCATGTTGTATGACGTGACGGTCTTCTCGACGACTGGTCTGTCGAGGGCGTCCTGAGCCTGGTCACAGTGTAAATGACGTCTTTCTGTCCACTGGCTCTAACACCTTCTCACAGTAAAATCAGAACCGCCTACCTGACGAGCTACTCGTCGAGTTGACCACCCAGCTTCCATCATCCCGATGATTCCTCCCCTCTCGAACTCTGACAGCTGCTGATATTGGCTTCGATTGCGGCATAACGGCATTTCTAATTCAGCGTTTCCTTAGCAAAAGATTAAGTACACTAAAACAGGCTGTGCTTACCTGTTTTATAGTCCCAGAAGAACGAAGTTCAACACCCTCTAGTGGCAATGCACAACCCCGTTGCATTTCTAATTATTTGCATATCTACCCGACATGTAACTTCATGCCAAGTTTCGTTACGATCCCACAACTGTTTCTTGGTGCACAAATTTTTATGGCAACGATTGTACACTTAAGAAATTAACTCGGTAAGTTTTTCAAAGTAAAGCACAATATTATCTGCAATGTACATAAGTTTTGTGAATAAGGTAACCGTAAAATGGAATTCTCAAGAAGATAAGGATATCTTCTCCATCTTCTTGAGAACGAAAACGAGAGATGATACCACAATTTTTAGTGATCTTGAACGAAAACAACAGATGATACAATCATTTCGTATAACGCTTACCTAAAATAAAGGTTCTTATTTTAGAATTTGTCTTTCTTGTGGGCAAAAAAAGAAATGAATCGTAACTAGCTTTCTTACCATAAAATTAAGCTTAGGATTTAACGAAGTTTTATTTATTTTTAAAATCCTTTTATTTATTTCCCTTCATTTCAGAGACTTCATCGTGACAAATACGAATAGTGCTGCCGGGTGTCCCTCAAACTAAGAACGACAGGTCAACGACATTTTTAGAAAACTTGTAGTTAGAAAAGCCCCAGGCTACGATGACATTGCAAACATACTGCTGCAAAATCTTGCCTGGAACAACGCAAGTAAAATTACAAGCATAATTAATGTATTGACGACTTCTAAATTTCCATCATCGTGGAAAATGGCTATGATCATTCTCTCGCCAAAATCAGGAAAAGATCCTAGAAAACCCGACGAAAACAAACCAATAAATTTTTTATCGGGGCTCAGAAAACTTTCAGGAACTGTATTATACAATCGTCAATGTATTGCCTTAGTCACGTTAAACGTGTCGAACGCTTTCGATCGCGTCTGGCATGAGGTACTCACATTTAAATTTATTTCTTAAAATTCTGAGACAGATTATCCTGCTTATTAAATCCTTCCTGGTGAATAAAAAATTCACAGTTTCACAAGGGAAAGCTTATTTGAATCTCGGGCAATCAAAGCAGGAGTTATGCAAGGCTAAATTGCCTTTTTCTATTCTTTGTTGCAGACTTTCGAGCAATTGAAAATTCAAACTCTCTTGGCCTGTTATGCTGAATTTTGCTGTATGAAAATCGCAGGAACACATCACTTACATAGAAAACTGGTGTACGTGGTTGCGAACCGTCACTAACATGAAAAAAATCGCAGCTGCTTCGCATATGGGTTGCAAATTTTAAAAAACTACTTCTGAAGGAAAAACTGAATGAAATGATACAGACTGCGAAAAAAGCAAAATACTTAATAAGAACTTTTTGATGATGCTAAAAAATGCGTGCACCTCGCTTAGTTCAATATTTTCAATTATGATAAGAATATTTAAGATTCTTCTCATATGATACTATGTTGCATGCTTAATTAATGCAGTTTTTCAACATTACACGTTTTAAAATGAACTGGAAATAGTGCATATTACGTAAATAACTTTGAATTTCCTCATTTTCAAATGTAACACCAGCATTAAGACCTGTATCTATCTTTCAATTTACTACATATGGCTCACCTGTATTTGTAGGTACATTATTTGAAATGACAAACGTTTCTTAATTAACATTACAAATTCTGATAAAATTCAAAAATGACAAAATTTTTATTAAAATAGACTCAGAGAGAAAAGTGAAAAAACTTCGTATAGTGTAAAATGAGTTAATTTTAACTCACAGGTTAATGTAAACTGTTTATTTTTGTATTATCGAGAAGCATTTTTAAAGGAACTAAATCTGATAACCCGATGCTTTGTATGTAGTCATTTTCTTTTTGTTTCTTTATACTTTTATATTGTTTTTATATTCTTGTTAATTCTGAACCTCTTGTAACATCTGTAATGAATCTGTCCTAAATCGTAGTAAGAATACTTGAATCAGTAGTAGAATTCGTGTGAATTGCTAAAAGCTGCACATATTTATACTTGTCTAAAACTTCAATAAGTAGGAATTTGTTATTTCTATGAATTGATTAAAATATATATCAGTTACTGTGCATTCATGTTCTAAATCGACTGCATATTGTTTAAATATATGTTCATGTTTTCTGAAGTATTATTTTATGAAGCACAAATAATTGCATCGTTTACTTATAAAAATTGATTAAAATTGGTGCAAATGGATATTTATGTATGAATGAAGCAAAACTAATAGAAGTTCGTCCAATGTATGGGCATAGAAGAAAATTTTATACACTTGTCACTTTTCAATACGAGGCATAATTATCATGAAATATTTTTCCCCCTAGCCTGGTTTTATGTATACAGAGTTGTTTTTCACATTATTTTTTGTAAAATCGAAATCAGTGCTTACGTACAATGACTGTGAAAAAGGTAACCACATGGACTCAGTGACAAAAATGCCATGCGTATCAGTGGGAATTTTATATGCTGAGAAAGCTATAATGCTTTCTGATGCATACTTATTTTAAAGTTATTATTCTGTGGTGTTGCATTATTCTTGCAATTAGACTTATCATGTCGACATCAGAGCCAACTTGCACATTTCTTTATCTGTGTTCTTTATCTGTGTTGAGCTAACTTACATTTACTTAGTTAAGTCAAATTCTTTACTTTTTGTTTAAGCCACAAATGCTGGCTATTCTGTAAGCATGGGCGGTTCCTTCAGTTAACTTTTATTTGAGTTAAATAAAAGGGTCCTTTACACCCTTTCTCAGTCTGCAGTACTTTGCAAGACATAGTAATAATTCACTTAATGTCTTATGTAATGTAAATTAAGTTTTGTACATATTACGCTACCAAAGAAGAGAAGACCTTTATAACTGAATACATTAAATTAAAAAAGGATGTTTTTAAAGACCACCCTTTTCAATTAAGCTTGAAATTTTTCAACAATGAACGGCTTCAAAGATACCCATACCTAACGGATATTTTTTCACAAATTAATAAACTCACTTTAGGATTACAGAACAATTCCATAATTATTTCCAAAGAACAGAAAATTTGATTCCATAATTAAACGAAAAAGATTGGTATGAATGTACTGGATGGGGGGGTACTTATTTCAGATATTTTGCACTTCTTATCAGGAAATGAGCTTCAACTTCCAAAGAAAACATAACTCTTTAAAAGGACTAGAAAACGGCATTTAAACATTATTTTACTAAATGATGAGAGGGCAACTGAACTTCAGATCTTTTTAAACAAAAATTTCTTTAAAGCGGCCTCAAAATGATCAATATCTGAATGTTGGAGGGGGGGAGAGAATTACTGAGTTTTCAACAGATTCCTCTTCGAAGGCCATCTTTAAAAAAGAGTATGTTAGCTCTTTTTAGATTTCAACAGAGCACAAAGAAATAAGTCACAAGGCATTAAATAACTTACTGCCCTTTGCAAACTGAACTAGACAAAATGGCATTCCCACTTTCCATATATATTAACAATTACCATAACAAGCAAGTTCTTTAAGCTGTTTCATTTTTTTGTGCTAATTTAATTTGTGTTTTATTTCTGATTCAGTTAAAAAGTTTCATTATTTGAGTCCTGTCATTGCTGTGTGAAGAATTTCAACTAAACTGCCAAATGAAATCTTGTAATTCTCAACAACCTCTTGGTAACTTTCTTCACTACCAACAGCAATATTTTATTCCCATCCATTAGTTGATGGATGACTGGGGCATAGCCATCACAATAGAAAGCTTCTGTTATGCCATCTTCATTTATTATCATTTCTAGATAGTTTTTCACAAATTCCATTAACTGGCATATTCGCATTTTGTTTGTGACATCCGAAAACCTTCAAATTCCTCACCATGAAATACAGTAGTTGAATATAATATTTTGACAAGCATTTTAAAAAATATCTGCAGACACGTCTTCCCCATTACTTTGTAATGCTCCATACAGCATATTTTATATTAAAATATTTCAGATATTCTTGAATGGCCTTGGTACTGTTCAGAAAATTTGGCTTAGATTTTAGAAAAGCTACTTTATTTCTGCATTTCAGCATGTGCAGCACTCCAATGTCCATTGGCAGAATGATGAATGCATATAACTTGGAGAGCTAAGACTTTAAATAAAGTATGAGCCAAATAGTTGTCTATAATCAGGAACAATTTTTGAAACATCCAGCAAGCCAAGTAAATTTCAAACGTTTCAAAGCCTCGCCAATGGAATGATTTCATACCAATCATTCATTAAAACCTGTGCCATTAATGTTCTTAGTTTGAAGAATAGTGAGGAAAACTGTTACTCCTTAGACCTAATGTATTCTCTCGCCCCTGATTAGAAAAAAAGTTTTCCACATTGCAATATTTGCAGCATTCTTGTAATAACTGCACAAGTTAAAATCGATTAATATTGTTTTGGTTATCTTTGATATTGAGGCCTTTTCTGTAGAGGGGTACAGTATTTGGATCATACACTGACAGAAAAGATCAGTTTTAGCACTACAAATTTATTCTGGCGATAACTTTTACTATTAGAGGCTTCAATTAATTCATCTACAAATTATTCAGGTGCTTCAGAATCAGCTGAAATTTTTAGCTGCCATATACCACAGTGATTTTAATTTAGTTAACTGACCTATTGATTTTATGTGCACTCAGTTTTTATAAGACCATTTTCTCATAAAACACTTTGATTTGAGATATTACCACTGGGCATGCTCTTGCTGCAACACTATCTCACCCATTCAGTCATGCCTTTTAGCATAATTAAACATTTTGATTTTTCTGTATTCATTGTTTTGGGTAAAGGACTGTTAGATTTTTTTTTCTCATATAATGTTGAGATTCCAATGCCGTACTCCTAGCAAAATTTTGAGACAGATATGCCTTTATCCTCCCCCCCCCCAGAAATTCCATTTTTTTTTCTGGGTCGAGATCAACATAAACTTTTGCTCTACAGATCCAGAATTAGGAACTTCTTTTTTACAAAGTGAAAATTCAAATTTTAATTTTGACAAAAATAAGCTAGGTCAAATTAGAAAGTTAAGGAAGAGTTAGAGTAATTTTCTATGTCAGTTGAATTTAGTGTTAATTGTTATGTTAATTACTGCTTTAATTCAATTAATGAGTTCCTCAGAATTTTTCTCACTTTTCTGCTGCTACACCAACAAAAGAAAACCAGTATAAGCAAAATCTCAATCCATAAACTGTATTTTGGGTTATTGTTTATTTAACTGTATCTTGACTTATTGTTTAGATAAGAGAGAAAAATGCAACCCTCCCCCCACAGCTACTCAAGGGTAGAAAGTGTGGCTGTGGCCAATGTCAATCAGCATGTTCTACAATTTCCTAGCCAGAGTACAATTTCCTACCCAGCAATTGTTTGAAAGTTGCATGCTAGAATGCCAGTCATAAAAATACTGCTTGCATGACATACTTATTTTTATCATTTCATTCACTATTTCTAACCTTTATAAGTGAAAAAAAAAAAGTTCTGAAAAAATTTTTTCCACTTGCCCAAATATTACATCATTCCAGATATAGGATGTCCAGACTTGGTACTCTATAAGCAACATCCCACTCTAAACAAATATGCCTTGGGGCTAACTTGTTTAAATCAGACAGAAAATTGCTAACTCCTACAATGACTCGAGGGGTGAAAATGTGGTTATGGCCAGTATCAGTCAATGTATTGTCAGTGGCCATGGAGAAATTCCCTAGCCAGCAAAGGTTTGAAAGTGATATGGAGGAATGCCAGTTAGACGGAGAATAAGCAATGTTTTTTATGGCACACCTTCTTTCAAGCATTAAAATTTCTATCCTTTGTAAGTGAGGGGGGAATTCTCAATTGTTGGTTCAGAGGTCAAGTTATTAGAGCATTCTAGATAGCGGACATCAAGATTTTGGACTCTGTATATAATGTAGTAAGTCTTTGATAATATTTTCCGATCTTATTCACTGCAGCTTGGTAGTTTTAAGTAGCTCTGCATTATTACGGTTTCCCAGGGCCAGATTACGACCTTCAGAGACCCTAAGCACACTCTACTAAGAATTTCAGGTTTCCCCACAAATGCTCACAACCAGTTCTTCTTCATTCCTACTCTTTCTCAGTTTTGCTTTAGCTGCATGCATTCCATGGTAAAACCGGCAATGGGAGATTATTTGGTGCCCCCTTTCCTTGATGCTCTAACCCTTTTATATTGCTTAATTGTTAATCACTTCGTAAACGGTGCCAAACATTATCGATAAATCGCCAGTGCAAACCATCTTCAACTTACAGTTTATTTCACTTATAGTTTAGTCAAGAGAAAAATTCAGAAAAACCAGGTGTAATCATATTCATATAAATGCTAACAATTCACGATCACTCATAATACTCTCAACAGGAGAACAACTCTGGGTATTCCAAGTGTCAATGTATTTTCTTTTTTCAAAAAAAGGGGGGAAACATGAAAGGCACATTTTGTCTTGCATTTGAATTTGCAAAACTGGCCGTTTAACAAAAATACACATAAATGGAGCAAGTTCATAATGAAAAGTTGCAAGTGAAGGAAAAAATAAAAATGTCAGAAAAAATACATTGCATGGTAGAGAAAACTAATGAAAACTTTCTTAAACATAGAATAAACACATAAACAGAATGTACAGAAATAAACTGGTTTTATAAAGTTTTAATTACTGTCTTTTTCTCCACTACTTCTTACCTTACATTCAGAGTGAATTTCAATAAAAATTTGCCCAAGGAAGTTCGTTTCATCCTCCTTTTAAGAATGTTTCTGAAATGTGTTTAATAAGTGTCACTGAATGGTGCTGTAGCACAACATGTTTCAACTTTTCCTTTTTCTATGTGTATTATTTCTAATGAACTCAGCAGCAGCTGCCTCCCAAATCTTTAATTTCAGCTAAGATATTGGGCTTTCTCTACCATTACCTCCTCCTCGCTATTTACACTCATGTCCATAAATTAAGGATAATTCGGAGTCAGACGGAAATCGAAATCTAAAATAAATATATCACCTGTAAAATCACTACACACATCTTCAAGAATCATATGCAAATTTCAGGAAGTAACCAGATGACACCGATGGTACGTCACAATGACGAGAGTGTAAGAGAGTGATATATAAGGAATGCAGGCAAAGAAGTAAAATTGTTCGCAGGCGCTTTATAAGCATTTCAGTGCAATATCCGAATAGTTATGACACAAAGGACGCATTTGGATGATTTTTTACGTGGTAGAATTATCGGCCATCTGGAATGTGGGCGTACACAACTGGAAGTATCGGATGAACTTGGAATTGCCCAGAGTGTCATCTGCCTCGTCAGCTCTCTTCAGCCACTGGTACGACAATTTCAAGGCAGACTGTGTACAGACGCTTAAGGCAGATTGGTCTATATGCTCGTAGACCTGTCAGATGCGTTCCACTTACTGTAACTCACTGTCGCCTGTGGTTAGCCTGGAATAGAGAGCATGCATTGTGGACACCGCAACAGTGGGCTTGTGTGATGTTTTCCGACGAGTCGAGGTTTAGCTTGCAGTCTAATTCTCGCCGGACTTTCATATGGAGAGCTCCAAGTACCCGTTACCACCAAGAAAACATCATTGAACGACACTGTTACGGTGGTGCAGGAGTGCTCGTTTTGGGGTGGAATTATTCTGGGTTCCAGAACTGACCTGCATGTTCAAATTGGAACCATGACAAACCAAATCTATCAGGACGTTATTCTGGAACAACATGTACGTTTGTTTCGGGGCGCCATGGGCGCACAATTTGTGTTTATGGATGACAATGCCCATCCTCACCGTCCAAACATCGTAAGCGAATGCCTTCAATCGGAGGATATCAACCATATGGACTTGAATCCAGTAGACCACGTGTGGGACATGCTTGGTCGACGAGTTGCAGCCCGTCAACCTCCTTCTACATGTCTACCGGAACTTCGGAGAGCATTGCTTTTTGAGTGGTGTAATATCCCCCCCAAGATCAGATCGATAATTTGATACTCAGCATGCCTAGACGTTGTACGGACTGTACTGCATTGTCTGGGAGACATACAATGTATTAACAATCATACCAACCATGTAATATTGGTTTTTTGTAAAGAGGTTTTTTTTGTAATTTGCTCCAGGGAGAAAAAAAATCGCTATTTTTTTTAATAATATCAAACATATAGCATCTTTTTTTGCTCTTTACCTTTTGTTTAATAAATAAGCTTTACAAATAAGTCAAATTTGTTTTGCTTCTAACTTTTCCTTTGCCTGATTTTGCATTATCCATTATCTGGACATGAGTGTATTTCATCAAAAGTCTTTTTTTCCCCTGACCATCAATGGCAAAGCTGCTGAACACTGGTAATTCAACCTAGGTTTGATTCCAGGTGAAGAGGCTGGCTACATGGGCCTTCTCCTGGTTTTTCTCATACATAACATTGATGCGAACCAATTTTCCTTAAAAAGTCTTCCACGAAGGCACCACTCCCCTTAAGCTGTTAACCCAAGTGTGCTTTGTCATAATCAAATAAAACAAACCTAATCACAATCTTCTTTTGTTCCTCAATCTGTAGTTCATTTAACTCTTACAATTAATTTCCTCCACCTTGCTCACCCATTCCACGGGATAAAATCTCCTCCAGCATAACCTCTATGGATTCACATTTGAATCTTTTAAAATTCCTTTCAGACAAAATCTCAAGTCCCCGCTTTTTCCACCCTGAATGGAAGGGCATTCTTGTAATACCCTGTGCCATCTTCTCTCACTGCTGCTCATGATTCAGTCAGTCACAATTTTTCTACAAACCAGTTTCATGGAACTTTCGATTCCAGCAACATGTTTATGTAAGAATGGAAGTTTACATTTTGAGCTGCTGTATGTTGAATAACAAAATAAAATGTATATATAATGCTGCAACCCTGCCATGCCTTAAGCTTACAACAGTATTATAATGTTCCTTCCAGAACCTCCGTATGGTGAGACTGATGTTCTCCATCACATCAAAGAAGCAGCGAAACAGGTCTTAGGTAAACAGATTTTTAAATTTGAAATTATCTGCTAGTCAATAAGCTGTAGGGGTGGTGCTGTGTAGAAGGTAGAGGACCAAGATGAAATTAACTCTTCAAGATGTAATCATCGATGTTTGGTGGTTGTACAGAAGGTTTGTCAAATGCAAGACGGGCTTGTTATGGTAGGTACTTTCCTTCCAGATACTTTTTAACAGCAGCCAAAGACCTCGTTGATCCATTTCATTGCCGCTTTCTAATTCAATATCGTTCCATATGGTAGAAGTACTACGCTCATACTGCTTGGCCAAATACATTACAAGCCCATCTTTTTCATGATTATTAATGATTTCATGCTTAAATTAAAAGTAAACCACTCACTTAATTACTCACTTTCTCAGGATCCATATCTTAATAATGATTATAAATACATATTCTAAATAATTATATATTTATATTGATTATACCTTAATAACGACGACAAAATAATTGCACAAACACGTGAAAGCAAGCACAAAACATTACACACATGCACCTAATACAAGGTAACCACATGTACTGAATGAAATAAACTTCATCATTGTTTTGTTTACAGCAACTAGTGGCAGTGCAGTGAATCCCTCACTTCACCTCATATCCTGATTTTCATTCATATCCAGATACAAAAATTTCTTGAATACTGGGCTCATATCCTGAACATTTTGTATCCAAATACACTAGTATACAAAGGACCACTGCTTATATATATTTAAATTTACACATTCACTCTCATTTTATTAACAGCAAAAAAGAAAAAAAGGGGGGATCCAGTTCACTAGCTGCTTTAATATTGTGCATTCTGCCCACATGTAATTTGAGTTTGAGCTTAGGTTATAAACTGTGGAAATGCTTTGGCATCATAAAGAGTAAATGAAAAGAACCGAGTTCATCTGATCATTTAGTTTAAATTAGCTATTTAGTTTAAATTTTGCAAAGGCATTTCTTGCAAAAGGCTTCATTGGACTGCAGTTTCTTTTTTATGATTATTAATACAAGTTCATGGGAAGTACTGCAAAAGCCAGGAAATATATCAGTTAAAACGTTAATAACCATCATCTTACAGGGAATCTGAAATTCAGAAGCGGAATAAAGAAACTAGCCAATTTGTTAGTAAAAGAGACAGCACTAAATGGTGTACATATTTACAAAATATGTTAGACATCCAGTGTATTTAACACCTTAGTACGGTTCAGGTGAATCCTTTCATTTATAAAATAAATTTTAAAGAGATGTAAAGTGCAGTTTGTTGCTTTTTAATAAAACATTTTTAAACTTTTTCGTGAAGTAAAACTAATTCTTAAAGAAAATCATTTGTATTTTTGCAAGTATTTTTAATCCTGTTGGTCTAATTGATAGTGGTAGCTGTGATTTTTTGGAAATATCAGATTTCCAATAGATGAATATGATAGTTTAAAAATTAAATGATCTTAAACAATGAAATCAGAAAATCCAAAAAGCATACTTGCATACTAAGGAACTCAGAATTCAGAACTGACAAAGTCTGATGCATCTTGTAAAATGACCATTTGCCTGGAGATGGTCTTATTCATTTATAAATGACAAAACATGCACAGGCTGTCTGTCAAGGAAGAAATGCTCTTGCATACGTCTGTTCATGAGAAACTAGCTAATATTAATGTGAAACCCCATGCAGCTAGCCATGCATTTCCACATTTCCTTTGATTAATTTCATGGCAAAGAACAAGTAAAAATCAAAGACATATTTTTATGATAAATTAATACCAGAACATAAGTTAATATTCATAACACACTTGGCAAAAGAAATGAAAAGCACTTGTAATATTTCATGCTAGATTGAGATGAGAAAACTGTGCATTATTACAGCAGCACACTTCAGGTATATTTGCTTTAGATGTTCGGTTTGGTTTATTAAATTATGGCAGAGCACTCAAGGGTTATCTGCCTATATTTGCTTTAAAACAGGTACCTTTCACAAGGACTCCATAAAGGAAAATGGCTTGTATTTACATTAGACATCAGGAAAGCAATACCTCATGCAGCCAGGAAATTCAAAACTATCACATAAATACAATCTGAAGAGTTAAAATGACAAAGAAATGCATACCTATGCTTGGATAAACTTGGCTATTCTCTGCAGGTGGAGAAGATGGAGACACTGACATGTTGGACAATTCCTGATGGATTAAAAATAATAATTTTTAAATCGTCAAATGCAAATATGGTCTTCAGTATGCATAATGAATTAACTTTTTAATTTTTTATGGTAATTAGGAATAAAAATACATGAAATAATTCATATACAATTCATAGTCATCATTAAGAACAAAATATAAATTATGTATGACTTACAGCTGAGTAATAACAAACATATTCTGCAATTACGCCACATATGTCAATGTAATATAAATATTACAGTAGAACCTATTTTGAATCTGTACTAAATAAACTTTTAATATTTCAAATGTGGCAGTTAAGAAGAAAAATATATTGCCTTTATAAGCTAAATATAACAGCAGTAATATAACAGGATGCATGTTAAAAAAAAAAAACTTCAGCAGATGACCAAATCAGTAGGTTTACAAGGATTACTAGCTATATGCCATGAAGATATTTGTGCATGCTTGTACTCATGCATCTTCTTGTTACATATAACATACTCGAAGAGATTATATGACATCTTATTCCACTGAATGGAATGTACATTTAAAAATGCACATTTCTTATAGCAATTATATTGATGATACACAAACTTCTGTTCTAAATAAAAGAACATTTTAAAAGGAATATAGTTATGAGGAGTGATTGATGTTCAGGATGGTTACATTAAAGATGATCTGACTCTATTATTGAATGAAAAAGTATTTCATATAAAAAATATACTTTATTATGCACACAGGAATGAGACTCGTACCGGGAGCATTGCATAACAACCCTTTTACTCCAACGGCACCCGCCAAAAGAGTGTTCGCACGATGAAGTGCTACAGTTACAACTTTTCTTTTTGTAGGATATATACAGTAAGTAACCTGCATCAAATGATTAGCATTTTGAAACAATAAACATTGCATATATTGATACAGTTAATATTCTGTGCATTTAATTATAGCTTATATTGTTTATTCTACACATGCTGGCAGTGACATAGCTATGGACGACAAGGTGAGCCTCTGTTCCCCCAGGCACAGCATTCAGGGAACAACAAACTAAACTGATGCTCACAATTGCAGCTGGCAAACAGGCATAAAATTTCAGTTGTCCCTGGGCACTGAAAATCCTGGCTATGCCTCTGCATGCTGATACTGAATTAAACAAAGACTTTTAAACACAATATTTACAAGCATTTACAATATATACATATATCTTTTATCACACTACTCCATGTATTTGGTATGCTCATCTCATCAAAGTTTCTAAAATATTGAAGAGAATAACAGTAAATTATACAAAAGTGCCTGTCCAAGAGCAAAACAAATCTTGACAATTTTAAGCTGTCTAGCATGGGTCCAAACAGTATGAGTTCCCATATATTTTAGCTGCTACTCAGAGGGTTAAAATTATAAAGAAACATATTTCAAGAGGTTTGGCTGAAAGGAAAATCAAAGAGATCCTCAAAAGAAAGTATTTTGATACTAAAATGGTGTGCTAATATCAAAAAAGTGCCACCATGGATGGTCTAGCAGCAGTGGAATAGGCAAAGCTTTTTCTGCCCCTCTCAAGGACATCAAATTGTCTATAAAATTTTAAATAGCATATAGGGAAATAAAAAGCAATAACTTGGTGTTTGTTTTTGAAATAAAATTTTAATTCCAACATACTAAAATGCCATTTTGCTTGGTTTCAGTTAGCAAAATCATTGATGACCATTCCATTTCCTTCTTCTTTTCAGATTGTACAGTTAACATTTCTTAAATGCAAGGTATTCATTTTTAGATATTAAATGCTTGAATTTTTAGATATTAAAATCTTGAAATATTTTGTTTACATTTGGACATTTCCATGGATTTTCACAAACCCTTTCTCTTTACTGATTTTCAAAACATTCCATATATATAAATCTGAAACAATCATTACAGGATGTTTCTTCTCCTTGTCAATTACTATTTTTTTACAAACATCTGTTACATTTAAGAGTGCATTTGAATTTATCTTTTTTATCGTAACTCACTTTGCAATAATGACAATAGTTACTTCTTCCTAAAAAATCTGTAACACAAGTAACATCATCAAAGTGATTCCTATTTTGATAAATGTGTATACATTTAGGTTTACGTAATTTTTTGATTAAAGCTTTCTCTACAAAATATAGTAATATGAGTATCTAAAAATTCTTCAAACTGTTTAACATGCTCTAAATTACATATTTGTAATGAAATATTACACAATTCATGTAATTTTACAGCTAATGCTTTTTGCAATATTCTTCCTTTTTAATACATATATATATATATAAATATCATTTAGTTAATTTTTTTATAATTGTATATTTCAGTTAAAAGGTCAGCATTTTGAATACTTGAAATGTTACTGTAAATCTAACTAAACCTATATTATCGTTATTTTTAATCTGACAAATACTTCTTTTATTGACTACATCTTCATTCATTGGCTTCTTTAAATGTTTGCCTCCTTCAGGTAATTCAACTACGGTATATTGAAATACACATTTGGCTATTTTAAAATCTTTACATTCAATTTTATTATTTAAAACATGTATATATGATCCATATGTATCTTTAGTAGACATCATTAGATGGCAAAGTGCATTATTTAATCCAGGACTATGCGTAATAACACCTGCTTTACAAATTTATATTTCCAACAGTTTTTCTAAATAAATCTCTTAACATATTGTAATATTGAACAAGTTTTAAATCTTTTAACGCTATTACTTTATAACTTATTATAGGCATTACATTTTCTTATATATTCTTTATGAAAATTTATAATTTTATAATCTGGTTCAAAAACATTTTCTAAATTTATAGCAGCATCTTTTTTACTTTCAAATTTATTAGTACCTTTATTAAATCTCAAATTGCATGAATCTAGTATTTTTTAAATTGTTACTTCTTTTTTTTATGGTATTTATTATTATTATTTCACCATGAGGCTTAAAAAAACGAACACTGAATTTAATGTACGATTTATTAGAATTTGACACATTATGTGAAGGTGCAAGACAATCATATGCTCCAAAATATATATAATTACAAGAAAATTATACTATGTTTGAAAATATAGAAAAAGAAGACATTATTCCTTCAAAAAAATAAGACAAAATTATTAAAATTATATGATACATTTAAAAAGAAAAAGTAAAGTTTACTTCAGATTTAAATGGTTTTATTACTCTAGATCATTGCTTATCAATAGAGGTAGAAGATACTGAGGGACGTTGAACTGCTTTATATGGTAGGGGGCGATGAGCATGTTTTGGGATTCGAACTTAATTTTAAAACTCTCAAAAAATGTATTCAATCAATTATCTGGTTTACACCATTTGTACTAGTAATAAAACAAACTTAGGTGGCTGCTCCTAAGAATGGTGAGGCAAATTTATATTCCAGGTAGGATGACCTTAAAGAACTTGACACTATGGTTTTTCGGCGATAATGAACCGAATGTCCAGAACTGGCTCCATAACAAACATCCCACTAATCATACTCGATTTTTTCATCGATGCTACTCGTTTAGTGTATTTTTTGCTGTCCTTTTTTTTAATTAAGAATCAAAAATTTTTTAGACATGAAAATGTGTTTTAAGAATTTTTTTTATTAGTCATTTCAGTTTTAACTAAAGGAATGTAATTTCCCTTCCAGGGCAAAACTATCCAGTTAAACAAACAAATTTGGTGTGTAAGTCTACTAGAAAAAGAAAAATTACTTAAGAATTTTGCCTTTTATAAGTCAGGAACCCTCCTTTTCCATACCCTAAATTACAGGATTCTCACATAGGGGGCATTGAAAACCTTTTTGTTCCTTGGGGGGTGGGCAGCTTTAAAAAGGCTGAGAATTACTGCTCTAGCCGAATTAGATCCATCACTTAAAAATTTTATATTTGATGACTGTGTAACTACGGAAAATAAAAAAAAAATATGGAATTTTTTACTATGGGTAGAAAAAAAATGTATTTCTTATATATATATATATATATATAACACAAGTTTATTACTCAACACCTATAAGAAATAGCTGTAATTATTTAAAACTTTTAAGTTTAAACCATGAGAAATTTGATGGATTATGAAAGAAATAGATGGTCTTGAAGAAAGTATAAAAAAACAAAATGATTTCTTTGTGTTAGTTAATCTAAAAATGAGAAACCAAAAAATTTCAATCCTATATAAATGGAAGAATATTTAGGAAAAAAATGGTTGTTTATAAAAAAAATTATAAATAAATATAACAATACCTTCAGTATTATCTTCATTTTTTCATTTACATTCCATAAAAATCAAAGTTTCAACAAACAAAAATAAATTTTACTTTTACTTTAAAAACTTGTGCTGCCATCTGTCTGCCAAAAAGAGTATTTTCTTTAAAAATGTCACAGAAAACTTTCTGATAATGCAATCAAAAAAATTAATAAAGAAAATTATATATTTGTCTATAAAAGTATGGTACATGGAGAATATTTGTACAACTTGGAAAGACTTTAAAATATGTGGTTGTTTATAAAATATATATTACTTTTTGAGTATTTTAGAAACTGTTCTGGTTTTCTTGTATTCTTTAGAGTTACTTGATGTATTTTGAATTTTTTTCCTGGGGTGGGGGAGGAGAGTTTAAAATTACATTGTTTTTATAATCATTTTAATCCTTTTTATATTTTTTA
The DNA here is from genome assembly GCA_000611955.2 of Stegodyphus mimosarum. Classification (NCBI taxonomy): domain Eukaryota; kingdom Metazoa; phylum Arthropoda; class Arachnida; order Araneae; family Eresidae; genus Stegodyphus; species Stegodyphus mimosarum. The sequence goes on from KK122424.1 coordinate 102,796, forward strand.
TATATCTAGATATCAAGTATTATCTGAAAAATTCATTTCAGACAACAATAAAATAAATTACAATACAATTTCGGAATATTAAACTTTAATCAATAATTTTATTTTACAAAATTTTAGAAAAACTTATTATTTTAAATGGCAATAACCCCTTATATTTTTCATTGTAATTTGGGTATTTCCCCCATTCTGTCCTAAAAATAAATAAATAGTTACTGCTTATAACATATCAATCAAAAAAACTGCATCATTTCATATTAATCCATACCTTATGATCTTACATAATGCTGTAAAGCAGGTATGTTTCAGCCAATCAGCAATTAAGATTTCAATTGGAATCAAAATTTTTTGGAAAATTTTTTGGGAATCATAACTTTTTTAGTCTCTCCAAGGCTTTCTTCTAAATGCATTGCATTTACCCGACTGTTTGCTCCTAGCTAACACATAGCAGTTCACGTTTCTCTATCATCCATCGTATTTGTCTTAAGATATAGTAAACTTCTAAAACTATTATCGCGAACAATCTCCTACCTCTAACTGTGACTTTAACTTTAGAGGAACTCTAAGTTTTGATTTCGATGTAGCCGCGTGAACTGTAGTGTGTGGGTGTAGTAGCTTTCTGTATCTGCTTTAGAAATGTGCTTGTATCTTTAATTTCTTCATTAAATGTTTCAGATATAAAGTTTTTATAGTGTATTTAGATGACCGTAGGATTTTTTGCAAATATATTCACCATCATCGAACTCGTTTACTGAAGCGGTCGAAGAAGCCTGCAAAAAGGTGAGTAATCACCGTTTCTTTATTGAACTCTTAATTTTTTGACAACAACTATGATTAAGAATGGGTGCAGATTGCACCCTTACTTATGTGTGAATCACAATATGCATCGCAAAAATTTTGTCTAGAAATAAATTACACTGAATATACGGCTATGTTCGTATGCAAGTTCCATTTTTCTACTACAAAATTACGCATTCTATACAGCAGCACCATCTACACAACCACTGGCCATGATTATAACTGTACCTAATTATTTAAGAGTTTTCAAAATTTTCAAATTATTGATTTAATTTTAGATCTCTTAATATCATTTTTAATTATGAAATTCTCCTTTTCAAGTTTCATCTATTTCTATCATATACTATGCTGTTTATTTCAATTAAAATTTAATATGTCATAATAAACTAGTGGCCTTTCCAAGAAAATGTTTAGCTAAATAAAACATTTTTATCTGCAACACGCCTATTCTTTACCTTACTGGCTTTTACTCAGGGAAAACTTGACAATAGTTTAAGAGGTGCTGAAATTTCATTCAATTTCACATAGGCTGATGTCATTAATAGCTAATAATATAATTTGAAAAAGAAATTATCTTTTGAGAAAAATAAACACTGCAATTAAATGCTAATTTTCAAGCTGAGGTCTTTCTTCTTCAAATGGTTGCCTTGGACTAGTAAAAATATAATCAATAATCGATCTTATTAGTCGATATACTAAATAAAGATGTAAAACTTTATTTACAGTATTTAAGCAAAAGGCGCTCACATCTCTCATCATACACCCATTATTACATACTTATACACTAGGAAACTATGCTTTAAATAAATCACTGTTTCAAATGTTTATAATTGTACATAATTAGAAAAATAGACACTTTTTTACTATCCGCATCCTCTACCAAAGAATCAAACTTGTTGATGACTAGAGCATTTGCGAAATCGCTAACGACTAATTTTGCACCAAACTTGTATGTGAATACATCATCATTTTCAGCATGACAGCATTCTAAAAATTCCACATAGGAGCAATAAATCAACCAAATTTAAAAAAGAAGAAACATCAATAATAAAGCACTTCCCTTTTCCAAGAAATCTTCCATTTTTCTATGCTGATATTCCCTACCCCATGCACATAGCTACATATTTTTGCTTAAAGAAACATCAGAGAATTGCATAAGTTTCACTCTGTACAATTTCTGTTTTGCATGGTGGTCAAAACGACATGTGTTACGCATATACTTGGATTGCCACATAAATACTTTTGGTAAAATCATTGGTTGCTTTATAATTATTTTGGCATCATACTGCTCTGCCTTGTGAATATTTTTTCGCAACTTTTCAGTAGAGGTGCGTACAATCAGAAAGTACCGAAAATCAGTGTCCATACTTATGCATCATCTCCATCACATCAAAATTTATATTACATGTACACATAAGTTAATGAAAAATTAAGGTAGTCTGTAAAATAATAACCACAAGAGATAACAACTAATGCAATGAAACACATTAGGTAGAATGATAAGAAATTCAGTCACATAACTGATCAATCAAGCAGCAATGAAAGTAGGTGTACTGATGTAATATCATACGACTGTATACAGTTCAAGAATAAAGCACTATAGTGAACAAAATGATATAAGGCAAGAGGGAGTGAAATTTTCAGAAGTCTATGATATTATGTTGGCTCAGTATTGAGAATCCACCATAAATGAATGAATGGAATGTTTATCAGTGGATGAAAACCTTTATATGTTACAGACGCTAATCAGCTTACAAATTTTTACAAGCAAAAGTTTATGCAAGTTGTCACATACTTCTGGAAACATTATTAAGAAAAATTCCATATTATTTTATATGAACAGTTATATGCCACACAGGATACATAATTATGATCTGGATAGCAATAAGAAAATCCAGGGAAAATTCCCCTTCCCAACCAAAGAAGATACTCAAATAACCACTGCTGAGAAAAATCAAGAAATTTTTGTTTTGGGATACAAAGAGGTATATTTTCACGTGTGTTTGATAATAAACATCATGACACAGGATAATACTGGCATATAGACAGATAATGATATCATATGATATCTGCCTACTGACAGATTAATGAAACAGTTACATATTGTTCTTAGCTGTTACATAAGCTGACACTGCTGTCCAAAAAGGCATTTTATACAACAAACTGAATGCGAAATCGTTCCACATTACATGGCCCAGATTAATGCCATGCAAATACCACCCCTTCGAATTATTGACGTAGACTTTAACAAGCAGCATAAATCATTTCTATTTATAATAAATAGAACATATATTAAAATAGTTATTTGATATTTCAAATTACTTTGTTAGTTCTTTCATGCTTGAATTAATGAAAAAGAAATGTACTTAATATATATAAGTAATTTATATTAGGTATATAAACATAGATTCTGAAAATATAACATGCAGCACTTCTAACATATATATTCATTCTTATTCTTTAAAACTATTTATATGTAAATGAAAAAAAATGCTTTATGACAGCTCTTCTTCATTTATATGAATCATGAAGATCTTCAAAAAGACAGGCCTCGAATTCATATATACACCTCAAGAAAAAGCATTAAATAAATAAAATGTGCATATGTATATTATTCAGGGGACTCAATAATTACTTTCATTAAGTTTCTCCATATACCTGATTTTATTACACTAGTACTACTATAGCTTCACATTTGATTTTCATATTCTATTGCTATGATTTTATGACATACTTTTCTCTGTGATCACTCCCATACATTCCAAACTTCTTAATTCTATCATCAGAATATTAGAAATTAAAGTACAGAGAATAATGAAACAAATAATAAGAATAAATGAACGTTTACTTTCCTAAGATTATTACAGCACACCAAAGGAATTCAGAATATATACTACTTCAAACATAATTCCGATCAACAGTTTTGATCAAGTTGATAAAAACAGCTGATCCGAGTATTCGGAAAAGAACATTTTCTGAATTGTGTTATTTTTGTTATAACGAATCCAGCGATTACTCAAATAGAAATATAAAAAAAACTAAAAATGTTATTTCCTTACACCATCTGATAAATGATTAATAAAAACGCGGGAAATTGTGTTTTACTTTACATTTGTACAGTTACTTAATTTAAAAGTACCGAACCGAATAAAAATTATGACAGCTTAACAATCAGTACTTTTTGCGTATAGATACAAACACACACATATACACATAAAACAACCTATATTAACTTACCGTAAATTACTTAGAGATCACTGAGATACTTGTTTAAAAGAACGTTTTCAGATGTGCACCTGGATGATTATATTCAGAAGAATCTATGACTTCGGGAAACACTTTTTTTTCATTCGTTTGCAGACTCTTCAAACAAATTCATGAACCATCTGTTTAGATAGTCATGATCATGTTCGATCGACAGTTCCTTAGCCAATCATGTTCGTCTATGCAAAAGACAAAACACCTAAACACCTCGCCCACAAAAAGACGGAGAAACTGCTTAGTAGAAAAAAGCCGATGGACTTTAGAAAAAAAAATTATTTATCTTATTTACATTCATTATTTTTTATCCAAGTATTATCCAGGTTTTTATTATCCAAGTGTTTTTATCCTAAGTACTGTGTTCACTGACAGAGTGGAAGGACTTTGAATTTCTTAATCGCTGAAGCTGATTAAATATTATTGTTATTGTTCCTGCATTTTACTGCGTATTTCATGTAACAAAAATTTTATATTACCTCAACCAAGAAGAAAAATCTCTAACTGAAACATTCACGGTTGGCTCAGTGTGGTCACGTGCCTGCAATTTTAATGCCATTGCTGTTTCACGATGAAACCTACCCGAGCTACTCTACAAAGATGATGACTACAAATTACGTCTTCCCATCTAAGACTCCTGCTTCAAGCTTCATATGCTTCCGTCCTGTCCATCTAAGACTCCTGCTTCAAGCTTCATATCCTTCCGTCCTGTTCGGAATATACGTTCCTACTTGTGATCACCTTAAGGGAAAACTCTTGTAAATCACTTAGAAAAAGACTGCAAGCAGCCCAGAATGGGGCAATTAGACAAATTTGTAATGCCCCCTGGTATGTTAGGAATAGACAGCTCCACAAGGAGCTAAAACTTGAGGAACTTAAGGATTATTACAGCCGCCTATCGCGGAATTTTTATGACAAGCAGGAGGCTATTGACAATCCTGCGATAACTAAGTATAACTATGATGTAAATAATCCTATGAATATTAAGCGCCCGCGGGCCATTATGTGTGTTAACCTACCTTAATTTCTGTGTGTTATGACTGATTATTATTATGCATATATAATCTACAAATTTCTGTACTGTTATTATAGTATATATTATTTTTTAGTATCATGCATGTTGTCAGTTTAGCGGCACCAAAGTAGCGCACTTACCTCTCTTGTTTTGCCATGTTTGTCTATGCTCTCTTTCCAGCTTTACCACTCGACAGCTTCTGTGCTTGACTGGCTTTCTATCCAGATTATTGCTTTAAGTTACCGTTAGGAGATATACTGTTAAAAAATTATGTACCATTACCTGATAATTATGTATATCCACAACATTTTAAGATATGTTCATTAGTGCATTCAGTTATAATTCACAGATATTCGAAACTATACTATAATTTGTTCGATGAGAGGTAGGGTTAGTAATACCCAGGTACCCCGGTGTCTGGCACCACTTTAGAAAGGAGAGGAAACCTTAAGGGAAAAGAGATATAGAAGGAAAGGCGCAAATACAGTCGAAGACTTCTTTTAGATAGACGATCAACCACAAAGGGGGGCCTAAAACAACAACAGAAGAGGCGGTATAGCTAAAACTTCGTTTAGGTTCTGTAAACTTCTGTTCTTCCTTCTGTTAGGAGGTATTGCTAAAACACAGTGAAAGGTGCAGAAATTCAACCTATCAGAATAAGCCTCCGTCGGAGACAGTTTTTGGCGACCTGTTTTTTATGCCAACCATTAAAGGATGTGTTTTTGATTCATTTTCCCCTGATATGGCTCTTTTCGTATCTTTGCTGATATTATCTTTTTTGTTTAGATTTGTAATAATTTCTAACCTTAATTTTTATAAAAGGCAACGCAGTGAATATGGAAAATTCGGAGGATTCTCATGTGACATGTGGAATCAAATTTTAAGGCCCCCAAAAGGTGTATTAGAGAACCACCTGCGTCTTTTTTACGGAGTTGTATCTCAAGAAAAAAAAAAATTCTCTGTATAGAGCATTCCGTTTCATTTTGTAGTACTGAAAATTACACAAAGTATTTATTTTCTGATCACCAAGTAACAAATGCGCATGAAAAACTACAGAAGCATCTCAAAAGTACTTCAGGCGGCTTCTCAACAAAAAGAAATTCTATATGACTTAATTGCTTACAAAGGAAAACAACTTGTTCTAACTTGTATGTTTATTTTTCAATCTACTAAATTTATTGTTAGTTTTGGATTCACACCTTGACGGGCCGCATTGCCCACCTATTTTACAGCCATTTAATGAACAGTACTGGAAAATTTAAGTTAATACAAGCTACAAGCCCCTCAGGGTTAGGAACTTTGTGCAATGTTAACGGATTTGTTTTGATTTGATATAGTAGAAAAACGAGTCCAAAAATATCGCGATCACTTAATGACGCTGAGGTTGTCTTTTTCCCACACCAAATGTAAACGCTAATATGCCTTGCTGTGTATTACCAAACAATACCCTAAGGTTCCTGTACCGTAAAACTCTAGGAGCTCTACTCTATCCTATTTTGTAAATTTCCGGCGCCGTGCAACATCGACTAATTTCACCTGGCAAATAGATCTCGAGGTACACAACATCGAGCGGAGTAGAGTCGGTATTGGCATATACTGCTTACGTTACTACGGCGGGTTTTCGAGTGAATCGCTGGTATACAAGATCTGGTCTTATTTTACGCAGATTTTTTTTAAATTCCTTATGACTGGAAATTTAAGCGAAACCGCTTATCTGGTAACATATTTAATTAATAAATGGATACAGCTTATCTGGTAACATATTTAATTGCTACGTTTGGAGAAAGGAAGGCTCACAATTCTGTAGTGAACTGAATATAAACTATATGATAAATCTTGAAGGTTCGATTCGGTAGTAAGTACAATGCATTCGGCGGAAAAATCACCGAACCTAGAAAAATTAACTGGATCGTTGGCAAGACTTATCCAGATCTTACGTCACTACACTAAAAATTATACTTTTGCCAAAGCAGTGATTTTAACAAAAAAGCACTTGTAGATACTTCAGATAAATTCAGATCAAGGAATCAGAAGGATATTCTTCGGAGAACAGCCTTGACGCCAAAGAAGGGAGAAACAGCTTATTATGATAGATCAGACTATGGTTGTCAACCAATGACGTACTTTCTCTGGGGAGACAGCAATGATACGCTAACGGATTTTTCGTAGTAGCAGATGGGGGTAGGTATTCGCAAAATATTATATTGCCGTTTGCTTTATTAACGCAGGAAAGTAAACAGCGCACAATTGAATGAAATGTAATTCTGTGTAAAATTATTGATAATTTTAGAAAACATACGTGTCCTAGACCTGTAAATGTTTATTCAATGCTTTGATTTATTTTCCGTTTTCATTTATTTTGTTTTTGCAGTGCATCTGTGGGTAAAATTGCAATGCACCTGCGGGTTAAAAATTATGAAACACTCTCAAAATTTCTCTGCCAAGATCAAAACAAACAGATTAATGAATTTATTGCTTCGTTTAGTATACATAAATATAGTTCAAAATTATTAAAATATCTTGCAAAGTTGTTTGATTGTTTAAAAAATTAATAAATTAATGCTTATCCATCGGGAGTACAAATAAGTCTCCGCCGTTTTTAATCAAAAATTGGGCATTTATTGCAAAAGAACGATACATTATGTTTTATTCAAAGTATTGTCCATCGCACTACTTGTTTCCTATTTTTCCGGCAGAAAACAGATACCGCGTCGGAAAAAATGTCATTTTTCCAGACTATTTACCAATTAACCTAGTTCTTGGTATCTTCATATGATTTGAAGCGCTGCTCAGACAGGCCATGCGACTTCAATCGAAACAAGCGGTAATCAGAAGGAGCAATATCTAGTGAATACAGCGGGGGGTGGGGAAACTTCTCATTTCAGTGTTTCTGAGTAGGTTTTGACCGGTGCCGCAACATGTGAATGAGAGTTAACATGCAGAAAAATAATTTTGTCTTGCCTGTAGTAGGAATGGGTGCATTTTTCTTTGAGAATTCGGCTCACTCTCACCACTTGTGTTTGGTAGAGAGCGCCAGTAATGACTTCGTTCGGTTTGAACAACTCATAATACATGGTACCAAGTTGATTCCACCAAATACGGGACATGAATTTTTTTCCATGAATATTCGGTTTGGCTGTCGAATTTGAAGCATGGCCAGGTGGTTCCAATGATTTCTTCTTTTTGGGGGTATTGTAGTGGATCCATTTTTCATCACTAGTGACTATACGACAGCAAAAAAAAACCTTTTGTTTATATCTGGAAAACAACATTTCACTTGCAAAAAAATCGACGTTCAACGTTTCTTGGCTTCACTTCATATGGAACCTAATTCTCATGACTTTGAATCACTCCCAATGATTTTAAACGATGTGAATTTGCTTGCTAAGTCAGTTCTAATGCAAGTGCAAGTTCTACTTGCATTTGACACGAGCCTTCCTCCAATAACGCTTTCAATTCTCTGTGATCGCATACTTTTATCCTTCTGCTCTGTTCTTCGACTTTCATTTTGATATTTTTATCGTTTTCTGTTAAAAAATTTACATATCTTTGTTATTTTAGAACGGCTGAATTGTGTTTAAAACTGGTATAGCAAGTTTCTTAAATAGTATTCAGATTTAAGTTCAGTTAAGTATTCTGAACACTTGGTTACTCTGAACTCTCTTTATATTTTTCAAAGACCGGAGGCAGTAATAAACATAATCGAGATAGTTCACTATATTTTTAATGATAGTTCTTCCCGTGTTTGATTAACTTCTAACAAGTTATAAGGTATTTCTCCAGCCTTCTTCTCATGCCTTCGTGGCGTAGTGGTCAGCACGCTCGACGCGTAACCGAGAGGTCTGATTCCCGTGGTTCGATTCCCGGCGAAGGCGTTGCTCATTTTTCATGTCTCCTGCTTCGAAATAACCTAACGTCTCTACACTGGCGTCCAAAAAAAGGTGATGGGTGATGATTCTCCACCACCGCGATTTGGCGATTGGGTCCCTCAAACATCAGTCGCCCTTTAAAAGGGGGAGTGTATAAGTTATTTCTCCCGCCTTCTTCACATGCCTTCGTTGTGTAGTGGTCAGCACGCTCGACGAGTAACGGAGAGGTAAGTGGTTCGATTCTCGGCGAAGTCGTTGTTAATTTTTCATGTCTCCTGCTTCTAAACAACCTAATGTGTCTACAAAGTAAACGCAACATTTTAACTAAAAAAATACTGTAGACCTTTTCTGCTTTAAGACTGCATGAGCCAAACACTTTTCTCCCAAAAGTTATGCTTGCAGATATCATGCTGTTTAACACGGTGTAAGGTTTATCCTAATTTTATTAACAGTTATTTTAAGTTTATGCATCTTTCCTATCTTTCTAGTTTCAGATTACAATTTCCTACCAGAATGTAATTTCAGAAACGCAAATAATGCAAATGAGTAAAGAAGTAGTATTTAACTCGATGTTCCACCGACTTCGAGAGAGAGAGTCTGAGTTTTTGACTAGCGCGCGTTTGCCTTTTGGCTACGTCTCTCTTAGATATTGCTACGCTCGGCTATACTTTAGGCGCTTGTTTGGCTTTGCCGATTTAATTAGTATTAGGGGCCAACTACTTAGAATCCTCATAGCTTCGGCTATACCTTCAGTTAGTTTTAGTTAAGCTTAGTTTAGTTTTATTTCATAATTATTTAAGTTCAAGCCCAAACGGAGGTTTTGCTGTACTTTTCGAGTTAGGAACTGATTTTATTTATTCTGAGAAATAAAGAGTAGTTAACCCTTCTTGAGTCTTACTCATTTGTTCACACACTTAAGCGATTATTCGCTTATTAGTGTTTGTGGGGTTCCTAGGATTGAACACTGAATTAAATAAGAAGTACCCCACAACGGTTAAGTTATATATTACTTTCAATACCTACAACAATAGTTTTTTTTTGGTTTGTTTGTTTTATTGAGTGCAGTCAACACGTTTTCAAAGTAAATCATTGTTTTACGTTTAGTAACCTAAAAGATGTATTTCTTACGTTCAGAAAAGTGTTACCACACTTACAATGAGCTGTCAAGTTTCAAATTGGTGCACATACCTTTTTAGAAAAAAAACTCTTTCAATGTGTAAGGGAATGTGCGTATCTTATTATAGGAAAGATCCATAATCTTATAATGGAATAATTTTTTATTCGGGTTTATTGAACTGATTATTTACTGGAGTCTAATACTTTTGTTGCAAAAATGCCAGTTTAATATCAGAATATCTAATGTATGCTTGCTGTTGTGTTTCAAAAATATCATTGTCTGTGTAAACTAAGTCCATTCTCTCTTGCAGTAGCTATTTACTGTTTCATTCTCAGTTAATATCTCTTGTTCAACCGAAGACTTGCAAAGAAAGAAATAAGTTCAATTAAATAACAAAAAAATTGTTTTGCGAAAAAATTAGCAATAATATATTGAATTGAATATTTACTGATACAGTTTAATATATTTGTTGCAATACTGCCAGTTTAATATGAGAATACCTAATGTATGCTTGCGGCTGTGTTTCAAAAATATCATTACCTATGTAAAATTAATTTCATTCTTTCTTGCAGTAACTATTTACCTTTTAGTCTCACTTAATATCTCCATTAAAGACACGTAATAAAAGAAACAAGCTCAATTAAATAACAAAAAGCTTATTTTTGGACACAAATTTAATAGAAAAAGTATAATAATTACATTAGTAATCCTAAAACTATATTAACAATATTGTTTTATACTCTTACAGTGTTGAGCTATAGGACGCTAGAGTGACCACTTTGCTAAATTTGCGTTCCGTTTGAAGGCCCCTTGTTCTTTTTGCTTGGAATAAAAAGTACTTCTGCTTAATGTATACATGCCTGTATAATTAATAGTTCGAACTGACATGGATCTCTTGAAAACTATTAGAAAAATCATTTAACTGCAAGTTGTTCTAAAGTGGGAAGAAAACTGGAAGTTGCAATCAAACTTCTAAAGCTTTTTTTGACATTTAATGTAGCATTATTGCTAAATAATGCTACATTAAATGTCACAGCTCATTGTTTTTTAATAAACATTGAAATTAGAAGATTCAGTAGGAAACATTAATGAAATAAGTTATTTTGAATCATTCATCACCCCCCCCCTACACACACACAAATCAGCAAGAATTAAATTACATTAGTAAAGACACATGTGTCGAAATAATAATAATTGACCATGTGCTTGGACAGTGATGGCAGACTGCAATGTACGTACAGCTCTTGCTATAGGTAAGAACTATTTAGCTTTATTAAAAAATTTTGCATCAAACGAACATGTAAAGATTTTTTTTAAACAAACTCCTAATTTTAGAGTTTTTAAGAGACTTGGTATTGACGATCGATATCCTAAAGGAATATTATTTAATATTTTATTACTTACTAATCTCATTTAATATTTTATATTAATCTAATCTTATTTAATATTTTATTACTTTTTTTTTACCTTATGAAACCTTTAATTGCTTTTTTTAAATTTCAAAATGTTTTCTTATTCCGGGAAATTATTTACATTTTCTGTTGTTGTTAAAAACAAGCATTTCATTAGACTTTGCTATTTTGTTTTCGTAGGATAAATTGTGAAGTTTTGTCAAAATTTTCATAACTCACCACTCATCACGTTTATGTATATTAATTTAAGGTACGAAATCTTAACGCAATTTAACATTCGGGATACTCATGCTCTTAAATAATTTAAAAACTTATCTGCTATAAATGAGATATTTTTTGAATCAGAGTTTCAGACGGATATTTTCACTGCAGGTATTGATAAAAATTTGATTACATGAAACAGAAATCAATCAAACCAGCGCTTAATTTCTCAAATTAGAAGCGCCGGAGCCCCGTGGAAGACTGTAAGGAAGAAAAGATAAAAAAAAGCTAAAAATTAAAATAATTAAATTTAAATTAAGGAGATATAAAGAGAAATCTAATAAATTATTAAATTAATTTTAAATGGTTAAATAGAAAGAAAGAAAATGTCGGACCTTGTCTTATTTGGGGCATGGGTTGGAATTACAATTCCACTTCGATGCTAAGAAACAGCTCAGCTGATCTCCGTCTGAGTTTAAGCCCTGATTATACGTATAATGTACTATTCCAAGCGATGACAGGTACTACTCTTTTTTTTTTTTTTTTATTTTTTTTTGCAGCACACCAAGGATAAAAAAAAAAACGATTAAAGCTCCACCAAGGAGACTCGTGAGAATTCTAGAAACAGTATGAGTCTATGGAATGAAATTTAACTTAAGTGTAGCTTTGAAATAAAGAAGGAACAGTTCAAGACTTTTTGATTGCTATGCCCTGTCGATATAATTCTAGCCGTCTAGCGGAAATTTTCCCTGAATACTTTTGCTGAATACAACGTAAGAATAAACATAAGACTTCTCTGTATTAGTGACAACAATGGTCCTCCCGTTTGGTTACATCATTCAGAAAGTCTACAGGAGCTCTGCAGTAAGGAGTCACTAGCCTGTAACGTGCACGACCAGGGTATCACTTTTAGTTCTTTGAGGAATATAAAATTTGCCCGCTCTCACAAATCCATTGCATATCCTGGAGAATAAGCCTTTGACATATGATTGTGGGGCTTTTTTTTCCTTAAAAGTCTGAACCTCTATGCAAGGCTTGAGTGCGAGGGAAAGACAGGTCTGCATTTAGAAGTTAGAATTAATTTTTAAGGCATGTTTACTATTGAAACAAAATTTACCTGCTAAAGTTGTAGTTCACTTACATAAAAGAAGTGCCGGAGCTATTTAATTTAGGCTGAAATTATAATTTATCTCGAAAACTGAGAAGTACCGGAGCCGGGCTCCGGTAGGCTCCGGCGCAATTTAAGCTCTGAATCAAACAATATATCAGTGAGGTAACTGAATATAGGCTACACAAATGGATGTTAGATTAATCAAAAAGAAGATTAGTTTGAAACAAAATAAATCCAAAAATGCAAATTGAAAACTTCAGATAATAGTCTAACATCTTCTACATTTACCATTAAAAATTCAAAAAGTGAAAGAAGTTTTCTTTAAACATAAAAATTACGAGATTGAAAAGAAACTGTGATCTAATTATAATATCAAATTTTCAGTTTCAGACCTCAAATAATTTTAAGCTGAATTAGTTACTTCAGGCTGCTAGTGGTAAGAATTAAATATTCCAGAAATTACACTCACGTTTGTGAAAATTGCAACACCATGAAGGACTTACGCGAGTGAGCTGAAATTTTCAGGAAATGCAAAGTAGCGCATGATATGCAAATGATTAGAATTGCAAATCCGTAGCGCATGCGTATGCTGAGCAGCGCCCTCTGAACGGCTGATGGATCCGAATAAATAGACGGCTGTAGCGAGGCGTGTATGGTTATCGGTGGTTATCTGCTAGTGGTAAACGTTAACTCAATCTGTACTTATGCCTCGTCGACGAAAGAGAGCGAGATTTGAACAACTTACAGAGTTTGAACGAGGGAGAATCATCGGCCTTCGTGAAGCTGGATTGTCGTATCGTGCAGTAGCCTCTCGTGTGCAGCGTAACAGCAGCACAGTGATGCGCGTTTGGAAGCAGTGGACGGACGAGTGTCGGACAACTCGGAAATCCGGGAGTGGACCCCGAAATGTGACTTCAGCTAGCGATGATAGACACCTGGTCCGCATGGCGCGGACGGACCGCACAGCTTCCTCTAGACAATTGGCAGCACTGTGGTCAATAGCTACAGGTGTTTCATTGTGTGCTTCATCAATTCGTAGACGTCTGCTGCAGTGTGGACTGCGCGCACGGACTCCTTTATACAGGATCCCCCTAACGCACGACCATCGCCGCCTGCGGCTACAATGGGCCAATCAGCATAGAGACTGGCGTGCTGATTGGCAGCATGTCGTGTTTTCTGACGAATCCCGCTTTAATTTGTGGTACCATGATGGCCGCATTCGTGTCAGACGCTATGCCGGTGAACGCCACCTTCCGGAGGGCATTATCGAACGCCACAGTGGACGAACACCCGGAGTTATGGTCTGGGGCGCCATAGCATATCATAGACGATCTCAATTGCTACGAATTGTGGGCAATCTGAACAGCAACCGGTATATCCGTGAAGTTCTACAGCCCGAAGCTGTTCCCTTCCTTCAAAGCTTGCCAGGCGCTGTATTTCAACAGGACAATGCCCGCCCTCATACTGCTCGGATTGTTAAATCCTTCTTTGCAGCGCAGCAGGTACAGCTTCTTCCTTGGCCTGCGTGTTCCCCGGATATGTCGCCAATTGAACATGTGTGGGATGTCATTGGTCGGCGTCTTGCTCGTGATCCTCGTCCTGTTGCGTCTGCAGACGAACTTTGGGTACGCGTACAAACGATATGGAATGCTCTTCCTCAGTCAGACATTCAAACTTTGTTTGACTCCATGCCACGTCGTGTAGCAGCACTTATTGCGGCGCGTGGTGGCCACACAAAATACTGATTCTGATCTCTTGTTCTTGTTTGTTTGCTTTGAACATTTAATCATTTATTTGTACCACTACCACTCAACTGTGTATTAAATTGCATTCAATTATGACGATTCCTTCTTGGTGTTGCAATTTTCACAAACGTGAGTGTATAAATAAATTATGAAATTTTATATTTAAAATGAGTTGCTCAAACTGAATGTTCAAAATGAAATTATCTCGTTATAAATTAAGATTTCATCGCTCTTCAAGACGTAGCTGTTATTTTATTTTACATGATCTCTTGCTCATGAGGATTGCAGCAAATATTTCACTGAAGTGGCAATAATTTCTGCTTTGCCAGACTCAAAATTAGGAAACTGAAAACAATATGCATCTTCCATAAATTATCTTCAATATGTGGGGTTTTACTTATTTAATCCTAAAGTTCTAACTTAGAACCCCACGAACACTAACAAACAAATAATAGCTTAAGTGTGTGAACAAAACACGTAAAGACTTAAAGAGGGTTTACAACCCTTTATTTTTCAGTATATTTACAATGAGTTCCTACTTGGAACTTTACACAAAGCCTCCACTCGGGCTTGAACTTAAAATAATAATAATTTAAACTAAAACTAGCTTAACTAAATTATTTGAAAGATACAGCCGAACCTATCAGAGATCTAACTAGTTGGCCCTTAAGTATTAATTAAATCGGTGAAGCCAAGCAAGGGCCTAAGGTATGGCCGAACGGGTCGCCACTTTTTCAGATGGCAAAGACGTTCCTTTCACCATCGATGACGAAAAGCTAATATACTTTGGGCTTTGTAATCGATTACGAAGTCTTGGTACTTTGTTTACCAAGACTTCGTAATCGATTACAAAGCCCAAAGTAGGAATGGAGGTAAGGTTGTATATGGAAGATCTTCCGGAATTGAAAAGGGCCTACCTTCATATTTCTTTTTTTTTTTCTTTCTGAATACGAGACTGGACGGAATGCGAATAACTTTCTATGATACTGTCAATTATTTCCAATATTCGAATGAATTCATCGTGAGAAATTCCCTGAACTCAGAGAGTGAGGAAAAGTCTCGATAAACAGAAACCTGCTCATATAGCTGATCTAAAAAGTATTGAAATGCTTAGTTAAGTTCTCTTGTTAATGAAAAATAGCAATTGCGCATATAAGGAATGTAAAAAATAATGAAAATTTATATATGTCTGTATTGTTGGCTAAGTAATGATAATGCATATTTATAATATAGATATGAGAATCTACTGATTGTATATGTACGATTTAAGTATTAGTACCTGGATTATGTAAACCTCACCTTTTTTCTTCATACCTCTAGTTGCTATGTACCATCATTTTACTGTATTCCTGTACTATATGTCTGTATTTATGTATGTAAAGTTAATTATCATTTTCTATCATGCATTCGTTTTGTGTAATCTTTTCATATTGCTTATTAACATGGATTCGAGCTGCTAGTATTTCCACTATCTTATCATGTCATATCCCATTTCAGAAGCTCGACAGCCTCTGGGCCTAATCTAATTAACAGCTCATTAACTTCCTAGTTCATCTTTTGCTCATATCTGTTAGTTTTTAATGTGCAATTGAGCATATTAAATTTAAGCTTTAATTCTTAATATATACATATAAAAAATTATATCCTTAATTGATAGGTTAATCATATATCAATTTTCGAAGCTACTAACTTATTCTACAAGGTGTAGAGCCTAAGCTCAGGTACGCTGGTGTAGCAAACATTGTTCCACAGGGAGTAGTAATAATTACGTATGCTAGAACACAGGAAAAGAATCGCTGAATTTTTATTTATTTGAATGATCCGTAATTTTTTTTCATAGAATATTCATAGAGTTATATCTTTTTTAATATATTGTGTACTAATTGTGTTTGCATATATATGTACTCAAACAGATGGGCATTAAAACTAAGGTTGATTTAGTAAAAACATTAAATATAGTATAATGTGTTATTATAAACATTATAATACTACACTACATAAGCACTTTCTTATATGTAATATCACCTTAGACAGATGCCAACTGAACTCTTGGAATATCTATACTATTCTCCCACATTGTTGTTTCAAATACAATGATCAAAGAAAGAGAACTTTAAAATTTTGCTCCAAGCAGCAAAGATGTGTGTCCTAAATTTTATACTAAACAGCACAAACTTATGTTCGGAGAAAAGAAATTCATAAATTCTGCATTGCCCATTTGATTTCCAGTTTAAAAAAGAAAAATCATGTTTTCCATTTCTCTGCATGGAAAAATTATACCAGGGGGTGGTGGCATCACTTCACTTGGCATTTGAATTTTAGCAAGTGAGGAGGCATTTGATGTTTTATATCAATAAAAATCTGACAGTTTTGACACTTCATCCTAATTTTAATCTCTCTTTATTGTTAGCTTTTAAGGAATTTGCTTCTTATTTGCATTTTGTTCTCTTTCTGTCAATAGCTGGCATTATGGACTTCGTTTTTATCATTTAAGCATACTCTCCAATTTCTTTCTGTCGCCTGCCATGTAGACACTTGTTTCTTTTTCAGCAGTTATGTTTAATACTAAGATCTATAATGCTTCAAGTTTACTAATATTTTTATTCGTGTTTGTTATTGATTAAATTATAATCCTGCTTATTGTTAAGATTTATGCATTGTTTATATCAGGTAATTAATAATAAAAGAAAATATATATTTTTATCATTTTCTGTACATTTTAATCATACAATTATTTCTGTATCTAAATAGATTTGGATATATTGAATTGAACTTTTGCTGCACCCAATTATCCCTCAAGTATGTGTGTATGCCGTGCTGAATGCATTATTTTCAGATTCAAAATATATACACAGAGAACGCTATCAGGATGACGAAAATGGTAATTTAACAACATAAATAATCCTGGCATCAAATAGCATCTCCCTAAGACATCCACGTCCATAGAAGATTTTTTGTAGCAGCTGTGTCTGGCTAACTTACAGAGGGTTTATTATATTTTGTGATTTAAAATTAATTAACTCATTGTGATACTGATGCAATTTAAAGTTACTAATATGTGTATTCAGTTGTTTTTCTTTGTTAGTGCAAACAACCCATGTTACTGATCAGAAAGCAATATCTTATAATCGTTACTTATATTACTAAAAATTTCAAAATGGCTTTTGGAAATTTTCCTCCTTACACAACGGTTTGCAGTTTTGTAAAAAAGCTTTCACAAGTTGGCCTTCTCACTATGGGAAAGTATTGAATTTTGTTTCCAGAACGATTTCCAATAAATTTGTTTAGTGTTAAAAAACATTTCTATTGTATATGCATATCTTTTTACAGTTTTTAAAATACTTCAGAAATTCCTTTTCTCATGCCATGAGGCGTGTGTAAAATAAGCTTATTTCCTTGTATTATTATTAAGCCATTCAGAAGAAGCCTTTTTTTAACAATGGATCACTGAAAGTTACACTGTATCTTTCAGTTAATTAGAAAATAATTCTGGATAATAAAATAAATGTATTAAAAAGTATATTACTAAAATGGTATTTTTAAAAAAATATAATTAAACACTGAGAGGTTCCTACCTCTCACTTAAATATAACTTGGCTCCACTTCAAATTAGCATAAAGCTGAAACGCGCGCTTCTTCTAACGGGAAGTTGAAAATGAGAAGGGATAGAAAAGGAAAAATTAGAATAAAACTTTGTTAGTTTAACTAAAACCTTACAATTTATCTTTTTTACCTTCTGTATGTGCAGCTGGTGGTCATTTTGTGAGAATGACGTGTAATGTACTAAAATATCCGATTTCTCTTCCGAGCACAGAAAAATTGTTGATTTACGAAAATTTCGGTACCCTAAATTCAATATGGCAAATTTCATAAGGTGCGGGCAAGTTTATACCAATCCCCCATTCTTTATAAAGGTGTAAGCTGCTTTATAACAATTTAGCATTTTTCATAAAGCGGCAGACACCCTTATACAGAGTTCCTGTTATTCATAAAGATGCACTTCATCCACTGCTTAATTGATTAATCAATAACTGAAAAGAAAATCGGTTTTGCATAAGGGTGCGCTCACCTTTATGAAAAACTGTAGAGACATTAGGTTATTTAATAGCAGGAGACATGAAAAATATGCACTGCCTTCGCCGGGGATCGAACCGCGGACCTCTGAAATACCGGCTCAGTGTGCTGACCATTACACCACGAAGGCACGTTAAGAATGTGGGAGATATACCTTATATACTCCCCTATATAAAGAGCGACTAGGGTTTTAGGGGACCTAGTCGCCAAATCCTGGGTGTGGAGAGTCATCATCCACAACCCTTTTAGTTCGGGCGCCAGTGTAGAGACATTAGGTTAATTACAAACAGGAGAGGTGAAAAATATGCATTTCCTTCGCCGGGAATCGAACCACGGACCTCTGAAATACCGGCTCAGTGTGCTGACCATTACACCACGAAGGCACGCTAAGAATGTGGGAGATATACCTTATAAAACGTCGAGTGGCATGAGTGCCAACGATCAATTTAAAGCTAGAAACTGATATTCAGTCTTTTGCCAAGGCACTGTTATGAAGGGTTCCCAGTTAAATCCATATAAATAAATGGTATTTGAGCATTGTAAGTGTTACATAACATGGCTTAAAAAAGATATTCCCGTTACCGAGGCAATTTAAAAAAATATTTCTATCATTCATCTGAAATACAGTGAGTTATCTTTCTCACAAGCTTATCGAAGTCATTTTATACAATAATTTTTATTAATAGTATAGTTCAGCAACTATTGGTCTGGTTCATAAGTCTGTGCAATGCTTCACTGGGTTGCCGCTTTTACCATGCTATGATTTTATTAGTGTGAAAGGCATTACAATACACAGTAACAATACTTTGATAGGTTACATCATAAATCAATAATCAATCATACATTCACTCAGTGATTCAATCCTTATCTTTGTTAATAACCGCCTACCAGCGTTCAGGTAGGAGTTCAGTGCCCCTCCTGTAAAAATATTGTGGCTTCGAATTGAAGAAATCTGTTAGCCAGTTTTCATTAGCTTCATCATTAAACTCTTGTCCCTAAATGCTGTTAGAGACAGACCGGAAAAGATGGCAATGAGATAGGACGATAAATATGTCAGAAGCGTTCATTGTTTTCCTACCCTACATCGGAAAATGGCCCAAACGAGCTGTTATATCAACATACAAGCTCCGTCGTGTTCACATGACCCACCAGCGGCCGAGCGGTAAAGACGCTGAACACTGGTAGTTCGGTCCGAGGTTCGAATCCCGCGAACGGGCTGGCTGCATGGGCGTTTTCGTGGTTTTCCCCATGTGTAACGTGTATACGAGCCAGTTTCCCTTAGAAAGTCCTCCACGAAGGCATCCCTTCCCTTAGGCAGATAGCCCTCGTGTGCTTTGCCATAATTGAATAACCAAACCAAACCAAACCGTCCTGTTCACAACAATAAGACTCTAACCTGAAGAGAAAAACTGAAGAACGAAAAACGAAAGCTTCACAATAGTGTTGCCGACTCAATGAAGAGCGGCACGGACTTATGCACAGACATAACAGATTTTTAAAATATTGCTGATAGATTTGCCGTTTCAGAGAATACACGGATTGCATGGAAATAATAAGAAATGTTTCACACACATTTGCTTTATCAATAATGTTGCTTGCGTAAGGATTCGCAATATATTGAATTCTTAAGTCCGATAATAGTAGGTTAATAAAATTTTATTTTTTTTATCAAAAGACAAATTTCAGAACTCTGAAATTTTACACAGAAATATTCCTACAAATGTTTACAGTATCACGCAGTATAATCAGTAGTGTCACTTAAAAGCTAAAAATAAGGTTAAGAACGTTATACAAGGGAATGCAAAGCGCATCTAGAGAGAAAGCTAACGCGGATATCTCACTTCATGCGGAACTAAACAACTCGTAACAACAATAACTAAGCGCATGGGAGCAGATGCTCTCTCTTCGGCTTTTTATACTTTCAACCAACCGTGAGATATTTCTAATACTTTCTGCTTCTCGAAATTACTGGAAAGCAATACGAGGATGAAATTACGATTACAGCTAACATACTGGTCAGTTACATTTACTCTGTTTCAATACAAATTACCGAGATACCCATTTACTCAATATTAATTACACTTGCCCCAGTATTTTTACTTTTCCGTCATAGCTTTCTCTTAAAATTTGTCTCGCGCTAGATTTCACAGAAAAAATACAATATTAATTATAATTCTGCAGAGTCATTAGGATTATTTTGAAGCAAAAGGCTTGAAAAACGAGCAGTGCCTTCCTCGGGACTCGAAACTCGGACCTATCGAATACGCGCCGAGTGTGCTGACCATTACACCACAAAGGCATGCCGAAAGAAGGCGGGGGAAATACCTTATATACTCCCCCTTTTAAAGGGCAACTGAGGAATTGGGGACCCATTCGCCAAATCCTGGTAGTGGAGAATCAACATCCGCCACCTTTTTTAGTTCGAGCGCCACAGTAGAAACATCAGGTTATTTCGAAAGCAGAAGATGTGAAAAATAAGCAGTACCTTCGCAGGGACTCGAATCGAGGGCCTCTCGAACACGCGCCGAGCGTGCTGACCATTACAGTAGGAAGGGATGCTAAAATGCGGGAGAAATGCCATATAATTCTACTAAAATTACATATCTAAATACAAAATTTGTAAAATTGCTCTCTTCCCAAGGACTGCACGTCCCGGCCAGTACAATCATTGGACAGGAAGCCATACTTACAACTAAGGAAAATCAGCGCAATAATAAACATAACAATACAATAACAAACCGCATAAATAATAACTGCAAGAAGTAACTTAAAACAAATCCAAGTACTAAATCAATAAATGAGTGCACAAATTTACAAATTTAGATACAAATAGGACCATCGTCTTATACTATTTATATTATATACATACATCCTATGTCCACAGCAAGGAATTAACCTGCCCTAATGAACGACTTTAGGCTTAGAATTCGGAGGCTTACTGATCCGAACTACGACGTCGTTCAGCCTCTTTAGGACTGCGCAAGGACCATCTCAAGGCGACTGTAATTTAGGGGAAAGTCCTTTCCATTGAATCGGATTCCACAACCATGCCTTGTCTTCTTCTTTGAATCGATGTCCTGCAGCTTCCGTGTGGTATCTGGTTCCATCTTCTCCGTCGCCAAGTTGACTCGCTCTCTTGCAAAACTGTGCATCAATTCAAACCGTGCCTGAAGATCTTGGATGCACTCCTTGGGCTATAAAGGTGCATCCGAAGGGCGACCAAACAAGAGATCACAAGGCAGACGAAGGTCACGACCAAAGAGCTTCTGAGATGGGGAATAGCCGGTACTCTCGTCGATGGCACTGCGATAAGCTAGTGAAAACAGAGGTAACTTTTTGCCCCAGCCCTGTTAGTTTCTGGAAACCACCAGTGTGAGATTATTAAGGATAGTTCGATTAAACCTCTCTACCATTCCGTCTGACTGCGGATGTAAAGGGGTCGTTTGAGTTTTGTCGATGCCGAGCAGCTTGCAGAGTTCTTTAATTACGGCTGATGTAAAATTTCTTCCTTGATCGGAATGCAACTGAAGAGGCGCTCCGAACCTGGGAATCCAATGCTGCAACATTACCTTTGTTACTGTGACAGTCTCTTGATCAGGATTAGTATACATTTCAGAACACTTGGTGAAGTAATCAATGACAATGAAGACGTATTTGTTGTTGTCAGACGTTCGTGGCAGAGCTCCCAGGATGTCAAAGGTAATACGCTCAAAAGGTGCCCCTACATTGTAACGTTGCAATTTGTCTCGGCTGTGTTTCTTTGGTCCTGCACAGGCAACCTAAAATCGGCACCTCTTTTGCACGGCATCCTTTGCATTGCTCCAGTAGAAGAGCTCTCGAACTCTGCAAAGTCTTCATTATTCCGAAGCGGCCTCCTATAGGGCTGTTATGTAATTCTTTAAGAATGTCCGGGATGCGGGATCTTGGTATATCAGCAGCCATCAGAAATTCTTTTCATCATCCGATTCGAATTTCTGATACAAGACACCATTTCGGACATGGAGTGAGTCCCAGTGAGCCCAATATTATTTTATGTTAGGCATATAGATCGGATGTTGTTCCAGGTAGGTTTTCCGTTTGAAGACTCCATTAAATCAATTATGGGTTTAATGTCACTATCTTCCAGCTGGTCTTTCCTGATTTCTTTGTCACTCCATAGGTCTCGATCAGCCGATGTTGATGATGTAACTTGTCTTACGATCGGATTCAGCAGCTCGTGTTTCTCTTCCACCCCGGTACGATATCGGCAACTTTCTGGGCAAGGTCTTCTAGACAGAACGTCGGCGTTTCCATGTGTTGATCCCTTCCGATGACGAATAGTGATGCTCTCAGAAGCTGATACAGTTTGTTGTTATCAAGTCAAAGGAAAAATTGTATTTCGTTAAAAAGTCCAGTCTGAGTATGCAAGGATCTGTAATATCTGGTACATATGCTGTGTGATGGTAAGCGGTACTTCCAAACGTGATGTTTACGTTTAACTTCCCATCAATTTCGATTTTATCACCAGACACAGTCTGAAGGGTAAAGCAGGGCGATGTCCAAATGAGTTTACCTTTAACACTAGAAGAGCCAGAGCAGTCAATTTGACTGTTTTCGTCATTTCACCTTAGATTCCTAAAACACCCTTTATCTTAAGAAGTCACAAATTTTTGGATTTTCCTGAAGAACCTCGAAAGTTATTGGTACCAAATATGAATCGAGTGAAATTAAAATTAACGAAGATAGTATTAGTTATACTTAAAAGCGCCACGAACAGTCATATTGATTGCTAGAAATACTGTCTAGATTTATCTTGTTATCTCGCACAGAAAACACATTTTCTTCGAAAATATCTTGCGTACACATTCCTTTCATTCACGATTATTTACAACAGGATATACTTAATTTTCGCTCAGAAAACATCTTTCTTCGTGGACTGTGATATCTACTTCACAAACTAAAGCTGGGAAATATGGAGTTCAAAAATGTGCTAAAAGTACGGCCGGGTTCAACATCTTATGCAAAAAGAAATTTTGAGGACAATGGACGTTACGCCATATTAAAAAGGGCATGGAAGTACAGGCAGTTTTGAACAATGAAAAAATTTGGATAATATCTTTAGGAACGCTTTGATGCTTTTATTGTTATTATTTATGTAAGAAGTGCATATGGTTGCCATGATATGTATTATGATTTTTCGTGGAATAGTACATTGGGTCCTCCTTTTTCTCGAGAAACAATGTTTCGCAATTGTTTTCAAGATATTATGAAATTCTATTATCTAAGATTTGACTTTCTAAACGGTGAGTCCTAGTTGACTTCAACTAAGACTCACCGTTTAGAAAGTGATAAGTTTGCATTTTTTTCAGATATTTGGAAAAACGTTATACAGAACTGTGCGATTTCCTATAAGCCAGGAGAAAATCTAACTGTGGATAATCAATTATTTCCATGTAAAGCCGGATGCAAGTTTTTATAGTATATCCCGAATAAACCAGACAAATTCGGTATCAAATTTTGGATGGTAGTCGATATAGACTGTAAATGTATGTGCAATGCTTTTCCATATCTTCGAAGAGATACATCGAGAAGTGAAACTGAAAGTCTTCCTCAAAATGTAGTAATGCGTCTTCTAAGCCGTTATCTGAATTCAAGTAGAATGTTGACTGCATAGGTCAATTATTTTTCCTCACTATCCCTAGCTAAAAGATTTAAAATGAAAAACACAAGTGTTGTAGGCACAGTAAGAAGACATCGAAACGAAATTCCCCAGGAAGTAAGGAAATTAAACCCAGGCTATTCGAAACAGTTTTGCTAAAGAATGGTGAAACTATACTGACGGTATATCAGGGAAAAGGAAATGTAAACTCACAAAAAAAAAGAAACTTCCAGGAACAGTAGAGTTCTACAACAAAACCAAATGTGGAGTTGATATCCTTAACCAGATGACGCGTAAATATTTTGTTGGGGCTGCTTCACGTAGATGGCCTGTGCATGTTTTCTATACTAGGCTGGATTTATGAATGCCTACGTTATCTACCATAAATAAGTGATAAAAATATTACAAGGCACAACTTCATATTTCAATTAGCAAAGGAGTTAAGAGAGCTTTATTTAAACAAAAGAAAAAGCACACAATTGTCCCAGAAAATTTCCAACTCTAGCAACAGACTCTCGAAGAAAAAACGTCAGCGCCAGATTGAATTCAGTAATAACAAAACAAAACCAATGATTTGCGTAAAAAATTTTCATATGATGTGAGTGGAAAATGCACTTCCAGTATTGAAAAAGGTGTGTTGTGTAAAAATTTGGAAACGCTACAAAATGTGTTTTATTAAAGGTAAGCTGAAGTTTATTATAAAATATCTACTTTTTATAAATATAATCTGTTGTTTTTTAAAGAAGTTCTTAAACATCTATAATTAATATTCTTAAAAGCATTATAAAACATTTGCATTTTGATATACACATTTAATTCTATGAGTAGTCAATTTGACTGTCGTTGGCGCTTCTAGGTGGGGAGAAAGCTCGGCTCTTCTAGTGTTAAATTGTTTAGCTAAATCTTTCAGAATGATCGTAACATTGGCTACTGTAATCATGGTTCATATTGCAAGGAACTCCATTGATATGCCAGTTGATGAATAGTCCATTACTGCTGCCATTCACAGTAGAAATCTGAAGCATTTTAAAATGGAGCTTTTCATTATCTTTCAAACTCCGCTTTGTCAGATGGCTACTAATTTGTTTTCTGCTTCGCTGCTGAGAAATGGTGTTACTTTCCGTGCCCTGGGATGTTCTGCAGTTCCACCATACGAGGCCTTCAACATCGCACTGTCAGCTGTAGGGTTTGTTTCTTATCACTCATATTCCGTCTCATGATATTGACTTGTTTGCTTAAATCAGCCGTCTTATTTTCCATGCATGGGTTGCTCTTCAGTTCCTTCGTACGTGACCTTCAGCAGCACAGTTACAACACCTTGTAGTTGGTTTGTTGTCATTCCTATTCTGTACCAACGCATTGACTCGTCTGGCTAAGTCGTCTAGATGAGCAGTCGCTTGATCCACTGACTCCTGGACTTGAGCAGCTATGATTGGGTGAGTCGGTTGGTTTCTATGAGTTGCTACTTACTGGGCTGCCTCGAATTTCATGGCATATACCAGAGCGTTATTTAAACCCTTGACATTCGCCACTCGTAGAACTTTCTGTATTTAGGCTTGGAGAGATCCTTAGCAGGTTTGGGGGCATGATGATTTTCTCAGTTTTTCAAGTAGTGGGGCAGTATGTAGTAGAGAGACAAGCATTCGTGAAGCTTCTAATTTTGGAGATGACGATTTGAGGTAAATCTTTGATGGCAGAATTGTGGATACCAACAATTCCTGGTGCTTTTTACTTCGTTATTTTCTTAATCAGGTCGGTGATTTCTGAAGATGAAGCCAGTGCAAGGCGATTCGTTCAGCCAATCGTGTACTTTCTGATGTGCACTTAGTTCAAAATATCATCCAACGCCCAGCTGTTGGGTGAAAACTGAATTTCAAAATGGGGCGCAAAAACATTTGCTTCGCAGTAATCTTAATATTCGCTTGTCAATATTTGAGATTACTGTGATTTTATTATAAAAAAATTGGTTGATTAGAAGAATGAAGAATAAGAAGTGCTTATGCACGACATGTAATCCTATGAATTTATACTTCCGTAGACAACAAAACGTTCTAGAGTTCTCCAATAATAATAATAATATTAATAATGAAAGTTACTATCACGATTAACAGTGGAGGGAGTAATATGGCCGCTGAGAAGATTGACTTTATGGGTTCAACCCTCCCCCTTTCTATTTTCTTCGTGCCGTTAGAGCACTCGAATAGTCAACGGAAAACTGAACTAGCCGCCAAGCCTCAAACAAATAAACTAGAGAAAACTGAAGCGTCACGTGACAAATAACAGCAAATGGTAGCGGGAACGCGTATGTACTACATTGATGTTAGTCGCAAATGATGTGGGGTGATAATATTTCTCGATTATTTTGCTGAAAAATGTTATAAATGTATGTTTTTGAGACTGAGTGAAAGGGTAAGGTTATGTATAAGCTTGTGTCATATTCGTCATGGTTTTTAAGCATGTATTTGATATTTTGTGCTGGTTATTGCTGTCTGCTAGAATTGACAGATGACAAAAGTGCTCAGAAAGAGACACATTTTGAAAGGAAAGGCGAATCTATAGAAGATGCATTTGATCCTGCCGTAGAGATGCAGCGACGGCGAGAAATTGCTGAAAAGTATTTAAAGGACTTGGAGAAAACGATATGTTGAATTATCCCGATCATCAAATTGTGATTACAAAACAGGGGCATGTAGATAGCTTTGATTCCAAAATGAAAGAAGGCGCAGTTGCGCCTTTAAAACAGATTTATTCTACTTCTCTTCCAATTAAGAATGAGGTGTATATGGATAATGATATGAAACCTATGTTTAGTGATATTAAAGGAGAAGTGATTGGCAGTAATAAATTTGTCAATGTCGGTAGTACTTTTCCGAATAATTTAAAAGAATCCGTGAAAATTTCTGATGGTGATAAACCAGAAACATGTATTCTTGACAGCATTTACATTTCCAGGTGGATTAAGAAACTTATTCACAAAATTGAGAGAGAAACGACTTCAGAGTCTGAGATTAATTATTTTACTTTCCAAATGAATAAGGATTTTGTGGATAGATTGCAAAAAATGTTATTATCTAAGTCCTTTGATGTCGGAGATCTTGACACTGTCATTACAGACTTTATTTCAAAAGCTGTAATTACGAGTGAAAAAGAAAAAGGGTATTTAGCTGTTATTACCTATTTGATACCATTTATTTGGATGTTTGCTTCTATTAGCATTATTCTGATTGTTTCTTATGTAATTCTGCAGTGGCTGTTACATCATCCACGTCTTACATTGTTTTGGTTTCTAGTCTTTATTTCCATAATGTGGCACTGGATGCATTTGTATAAGCAAAAGTTAGCATATAAGCATGCTGAACTGTCATCTATGACTGTACCATCTCAGTGTAGAAAGGATGAATTTGGTATCATTGGACATATTCAAGAGTATATAAAAAGTTACTTTCATAGCAATGACTGTCAGAAATATTATGAAGCCTTGATGGTTGATCCATTTTGGGAGGTAAGCTTCACTGTTGCTGCATCAGAAGCTTTTGCCGCAATGCTTTTCCAACCTCTGAGTGCAGCTTCTCATTCTATAAACTATGCAGTAAGACAGTTATTTGATGGGTTGTCAATTTTTACTATAATACCTCTTACCATTTTTTTATTTCTTATTATTGCAATGCTGTTTAATTACAAAATTAAGTTTCCCTTTTTTATGGGATCTCTGGAACCCAGTACTTCTGCTCTAAGTAATCACATTGAAGATTTGAACCCAGCTAAAGCTATAGCCCACCAAAAAAATAAAATATTGAATTCCATATCTGGTAAATTTAATGAGGAAAGAAGGATTGCACATGCTTCCAATTCTATACTTAATTCTGATGGTACTATGGGAAAGAATGAAAGTATTTATGTTCTAAAGCAAAGGCATAAAAAATTGAAACGTAAGCTTTCATCAAGAGAGGCTTGTGGTTTGGTTGACTTGCAATTGTATCCCAATAGTTATGAAGAGCTGTGTCCTAGTCATTCTTCAGAACTTGAAAGTGAATGTACAGAATGTAAGAAAGTGAATGATAGTTCTGATAACACATATTTACCTTCAGACGGAGAGGAAACTTGTACAGTTGATCAAGTAGAACAATTTACAAAAGAAGTTACTTTTCAAAAAAATAGTTGCGAATGCTCAAAAATGATTAAAAAGGAATCAGATGTGAAAGTATGTGATACTATAGTAAATTCGAAGGAACCATTAAAAAAAAGTGAAAGTGCTGAATTTTGTTGAATAAATTAAAAACAAAACTTTTATATGTTGTGTGAAGAAAAGTTCTGTCAATGTACTGCATTTGTTTTGATGAAGTAATTGCGATTTTAAATGCTCATAATATGCTGTTACATTTTGTGAAGAGTGCTTTCGATTTTAGTGTTAAATTGCTCATTCTTGTTTTTAAACGGAATTTTTAATTAATGAATATAATCATTTGTATTGTAAGAATTATATTGTGCCATAATAATGCAAGATGTGTATGCATCTCGAAAAATTTACTGTTTATGTGTTCTGTGATATAAAGTCGCACTGGAATAAAGTTTATTTTTTGTTTGATTATTCCTGAGTGCAACTTAATATTCTTCAAAATGAAGTGAAGAAATTTTTTAAATGTTGAATATTGATTATGGCATATTATTGATGTTGTTATTACTGTCATGTTATTGATGTTAGTAATGCTGGCCTGAAGTTTTATTATTAAATGTCCCGAAGTAATTTGGATGTTATGTAAAAAAAACCTTTTTAACATGCTTTAATGTTACAGTACTTAATGTCCTTTAAGTGTTAAAAATATTGGCTCTGATGGTTTGTTATTCTAAATAATTACTTCAAATTAATAGAATTTGATAAATTAATTATTGCTAAAGTATTTCTGGCTTTTATAAATTTATTCTGTTAATAAGCTAAGATAAATTTGCATTATAAAAACTTGTTCATAAATAAAAATTCTGATTTGCATGGTTTTGCTGAGTAGGATCATTTTAATTATTGTCATCTAGAGGATTTTTAAAGCCGTTTTGACTTGAAAATAATTCGAAGAGTAAGTCTTATTTTTTTATTTTTTCATGATTCTTTTTTCGCTTCTACAGTCAGTATGGTATTATACTGTGTATACTCAAAGAATAATTATCCAAAGTATGTATAACAGTGAAACTAATTGTTAGAGAGTTCAAGTGACAGTAATCAATGGTAATTTTTATAAATTTGACAATACTAGTTTTGATGGTTTGACTACAAAACCCTCGAAATTAGTACTGAAATTTATAAAAAGTTACCACCGATTCCTGTTGTTTAAACCTCTAATAATTGTGTGCCTTTTTTACTTTAGTAGAAGTAATTGCTATAAAAGGGGCATTCTTTATTTATGATGATAGAAATTTTTTTTAAGGTAAATTCTTCATTTCTAATTAATTACAAGACAGTGTGGTGGTGATATGACAAACTTTCATTTGTTCATCAGAAATAGTGTTAAATAAACTTTTAAAAGAATTATTTAGATGAATCATTGAAAGTAATGGGATTATCTCAACTAATCTTTGATTGGAGGCAATTGGTGAAGATTTGTTGAAGAGTAATTTTGCTAGTAGAAATTTTGAAATGTTT
Source organism: Stegodyphus mimosarum (assembly GCA_000611955.2). Classification (NCBI taxonomy): domain Eukaryota; kingdom Metazoa; phylum Arthropoda; class Arachnida; order Araneae; family Eresidae; genus Stegodyphus; species Stegodyphus mimosarum. The sequence goes on from KK122424.1 coordinate 132,663, forward strand.
GTTGATTTCAGGAGTTTCAGTTGTCATGAAATATTTGCAGATGGATGATACTTAGTTTTAAATGGAAAAATGTGAAATAAAATGCTTAATAGTTTTGCTGTTATATCCGACACTATTGTTTGTATCTGTTTTTATTCTTGCTAATGTGTCTTTCTTCATGTGGAAGATTCCATATTGACTCTTTGTGAAGTAATTTCCATGTATCATTTCACAATATTTATTTATGAAAAGAAGTTTGGTCTGTGTAGAAATGTGGAATTGGATGCAAGTATATATAAAATCTAACTTGTAAGAGTGATATCAAATTGAATGAAAGGTAGGACCGCAAATAAATTTAAATGACATTTTGAAGAAATCTGGTATAAATGAGTATTATGTAAAGCAGAGTATAAGGAAAGATATATGATCTGCTAAAACAATTTAGAGTATAATAGATATTTTGTACATATTGAGGTTTTACTGAGTATATTTTTCCAAGCACAATGGTATCATGATTATTAGGAACCATTTGCTTATTTGAAGGATTATCATTATCATCTTGGTTGTTAATAATTACCACTTTAAAAATCCGCTGATAGGAAAATGTAGAGTCGTACCTACCCATGGTGAGTCCAAAAATTTATACTTTTAGTGTGTTAGACAATTTGTTGGGAAAATGTATTTTTGTTTCCTTGAAAAAAGAACAATGATGTAACTGCTATACGCTAAAGACACTGGGAAACAGGAGGTAAGTCTGATATTTTAAAGCATTTGTAAATCATCTTTGTAATTTTTGTGTGCATTTCACTATGAGTTACTTGTTGATCTTTCATAATGTATACGGTCCATTGATAAAGCAGTATCTTCTAATTTTTTGAAGAATTTATATTAGTGTAATATATTTTATTCCTAATGAAAAATACTATTTATATGATTTATAAGTTTTTAAAATAATAAAAAAAAAATCCTGACTAAAATTTTAGCTAAAATTAAGTATAAGGGTCTTGTTAAATTTGGTGATTTCCTTATTTTATTTAGGAAACCTTATTTTTTTTCAATAATCAGAGTTAATGAAATTGTGGATTATTTCTCTCTATGCGTGCTGTGTGTTTTTAAGTGCTGTTTGTTAATTTTAAAATTGTGTATTTTTAAATACTGAAAATAGAATTCCTACGTGAATTCTATGTCATATGTATGCATCGTGGTGGAAAGACATTCTTAGAGTTTTTCTGTTAATTTCCAGTGGAAAAGGAAAATGTCTGTTACAGTAGAATGGGTTTCATAGTGAAGGAAGATAAATATTCTATGTGCGATGATAATATGTGTTGGAAGGGAAAGACACTGCATGATGTTTTTATATGGGGATATCTTAAAAGTGAAAGAAAGTTTTGCCAGTGGATAACTGAATTCCTCAAAAAAGGTGTTTTTTTTTTTTTTTAAATAAATGTGTCATATAATCTTTATTTAATAATTTATTATTGATTATGGAGGGTGTACAATACCAAATTGATGTAATTCTCTTATTTTTTTTTAAGTGAAAACAGATTGTTGTGTAATTTGGTTGAAAATAGTAGTGCATATAATATTTCATTTATGCAGGGACAAGGCTGTGCACGATGCTGAATATGTATAATTCTCTGATTTTAAACAAAAACATTAAAAACAACTTGCTGTGTACACAGGGAGAAAGAGAGTAATGCATGTAATGTAATTTATGTAATGTTTAATGTGTGCAGTGTTGAATTTGTACAGTTCTCCGATTTAAGTGAAAATAGATCATTATAAACATAGGGAGAAGAGCAGATATCTGTATTATCACCTATCATGTATTATGTGTAATTTTTATTATTGCATTAATTATAAACTATTTTTAGTTGTTTTCTTCGTTATGATACATATCAATAATTTGACAATGTTTTTGAAAAAAGTTGCCAGCTTGGCTCTTCCAAGTTATTTTAACCCAAAATTTCTTTTACAGTTTTTTGGGGAGGGTGCAATTTAGGCCGTTGGAAAAAATGATAATTTTCTGTTAATAAGGCGTTACTTAGTGCCAAGCATAAAAGTTAGTACGAAATGGCAGACACCCTAATGATACATAAAGCTTTATGAAAAGGATAACAGTTATACATAAAATGAATAATAATATATAATGATTAATATATATGATGCTGAATTTGTGAAATTCTCCGGTTTTTTTTAAAAGTGAAAACAAATCACTCTATACATGGAGAGAATAACAGTTTTGCTCTTCCTGTGGACACTTCATGAGAACTCTTAACTCTGTGTATGATTTAAAAATAATTCCTATTTATTGGGGACTAAAAAAGTTTCATTACATAACCTAAGTATCAGTCCTGCTATTATTTAACCCATCACATAACAGAGTAATGTAGCCATCCAGTGCCAGATTAAGGTTCTAGTTGCCATAGACAAAATTTAAATTAGGTTCTTAAATATAAGCTGTTTCTAATATCTTAAATAATGTCATCTATAATGCTTGATAAGGGAAAATACAAACATTAATACAGTAATTATTGTATAATAAAAGTTTCTGGTATAATGGAAAATAAGATTAGAATCCTTTATCAACTTTTAAAAAATAAAAATTTTTCTTTTCATATTTACATTTCTAAAAATTACTTGATAATACCATTGCAGTCTAGCCATTTGAGAACATTTTTTTTGTATAATAAGCATAGCTAAAGATCTTGGCCCTTTCTTAAATTTTAACTCATTTTGAAATCGAAATCCCAGTTGCATTACTTACAGGCGTAGTTAAGTAAATTCTTAACAATATTTATATTATTATTCTTTACAATATTTAATTATATAATAGAGTCAATATGCAACTTTGTTAATTTCTATGGTGCTTACCTTTCAGGCTTAGTAAGTTTTGTTTTCTTGCCAATAAAATAAATTGTTAGTTTATAGTCAAATTCTTCATCATTGTCACTGAAGTAAGCATTTTTAGTTCACTTATGTAATCTGATACATTCTTTATATCTACAAATTTTATTAAAAAATAAAGGAAAAATTTTGCCAGTTTCTTGCAGTTTGTAACAAAGTCACTGTACATTTTTTCGCAAATCACATAGAGTATTTAATTTAAAAATCTTCTTGACCAATTAAATTGGTATCTTTGTTTGGTTTTCATCAAAAATATTTTTCGTTTGTTAGTCTTCCTTGTGTATTGGCATATAATTTGATGCTTACTGTTGCTAGTGCTTCATTTTCACTTTCATTATATTTACCTTTTAAATCATGTGTATATTGAAAGAAATTTTGTAGTGTTACTGTTAAGCTACTTAAAGATGTTGTTAATTTTTCATTAATAATTTCAATGGATTCATCACATGTTGATGAAAATAGGTTTCATTTCCCCTTCCTTTTGAGTTGCATTCTTATTGATGAGATGCTAAAAATATATCAAATTCAACTAGAAACTCCAGTGTAGTTTCCATTAGATCCATTTGATGTATGAAACATTTATTATTGCAGTGAAATATAAGTGAATGTTTTCCTAAAAATTTTACTGTTGCAATAACTCTATAAAATATCTTTCTCCAATATATTTTTGGTACGTAAGTATTATCTCATTGACTGTGAAACTCGCCAAGCAATACGATTTAGCACCAGTTATGGATAAGCATGACATAACAACACACTCATAACATCTGTAATTTAGTGTAATGTAACCCTTTTTGATTCTCGATAAGCCATGTTTTGATTTTATAAACAGGAATATAAATTAACTCTTATTGCCATAATTTTTCCTTCCCAATTTAGAAGGAAAAAAATGTTTTGGAAATTTGAATCCTGCCTTCTGCATAAGAGCAAACCTGTGTATTATATTCAATGTTATATGATCCAACCATCGAAAAAAAATTGGGTGTATTAATGGACAGGAAATGGTCAGCTGAATGTGGCCCACAAAACAGTAATAGATTGGAACGATCACCTGCTAAAAGTTTGTACTCGTTTCGTTCTTAATGGAGCTTCTGGTAGAATGAGAAAGCTTAGCAAAATAATAGAAATTAATGTCTTTATGAAGCTCCAAAACGAAGTGGATTGAATACTGATTTTCATTAGATAAAGAGGTGTCAAGTCAGCTCATTCTGAATTCCAGAGTAACAAATGTATAATGGGATCTCACCAACTTTCATGGTTGAATGTTTTACCAATTTTCACAGTCAGTGGGATAATATACAAGTACCCTTTATTGTATATTTATATAGCAGTATGTAAAGACCTTATTTTATTGTAATCAATTATTTTTATTTTAAGAAACTTTCCTTTCCCATCTGTTTTCAATTTAGTGCCAGAATGCAAATGAGTTCGGAAATAGTATTTATGTAACAAAATTTAAGAGTCCATAGTAGGAGACTTAGTTCTAAATTTATGCAGCATGTTTAAAAGTAACTCTGTAGCTGAATATTTTGTGCTAGCCACTTATTTTAATTTATATTGATATTCTACACTCTGCTTTGCTGTGTGCAGCCGATTAAGTGGTTAAATTGAATGGGAAACTGTCGTGTAGCTAACATTTAATTCATTGTTGTTGTACATACTATTTTATGTTCAAGTTACTTAGCCACAAGTGGTGATTAATTTGTGAGCACTGAGTGAGTGCATGTTCTCTCCAGTTTAGTAAAATAAAAAAGGTTGTTATAACCTTCATCTGCAGTCATCTGTTTTCTTTCAAGACATAGTAAGATTTCGCTACTTCATCATCAGTAGGGTCTACAGTTCATGCCCCCAAAAAGAACAAGAATACTCTACAGTATATTTATACTATAAATGTATTGCTGTGACTTATCTCATGTCATGACAGTAACATTGGAACTAATTCAGGAATTTTGTGGTATTTAGAATCGGAAGATTGTGTTTGTCATTGGCATGGACCTTGAAAGCCTTATAGATGACAGTACAACTTTGCCCATTTTTGTTCCAATTTTAAAAAAGAATCTCCCAAGGGAAGGGTCCAAGCATCTTCCATCTCTCTTCCGCCAAATCACTCAAGAGGATTTTACTGCATCCATCGTTTCTTGACTCACCATGTAATTTAAATGCCCTCCTTGCTACAAAGACAGTACACATTTAAAACATCATAGGTTTTTTTCATACAAGAAATTCATACAAGAAAAAGCAGCCAATCAGTAAAATTTAAGAACCATTAAACACTTACCTATTTCAAAAAATATTATTTTTTGCATAGTTGTTTTCCCCATGTACACAACAATGCGTTTTCATGTAAACAAATCAGAATTACACAAAAATGTGGCTCCATATAACTTCTGCATTTTGTATTATGTGCATACCTGGGTTGCCATATACATTTTGGTAATATCATGGGTTGTCATATAAATATTTTGGCAACATATTGGCTCAAGAATACTTTTTGTGTCTTTTTGAGAGAGGCTGTGGATTATCAGAAAGTACCCAATCCTGTGTAGAACTTCTTGTTATAATTGTTGTTATGGTGTTCTAGCTATTCAACTCTGTAACATTTTTCCAAGCTTCATAGCCTTCAGTAAAAGATGTCTTAGTAGAACAAAAAGTTTGCATGAATAACAATAATTTACTCTTATTACAGTATACCAAACAGTGCTAATATAAGGGCCTCAGACTTCAGGGAAGCCCCATTGTGCATAACTATAAGTAGAAACAGGTTGAATTTACTATTGCAACAATATTTCTTTTCTTTGAACTTTTGAAATTTTGTGTGTACAGTGAAACTTTGGATTACTTGTAATTTGGTTTGTGAGTGTTTTGCAAGGTGATAAAAAATTTTTAATAAATTTTAACCTGACAAATGAACAGTGCTTTGCAATACGAGTAGTATGAGTCTGCTGAGCATCAATAAAATTCCTAGTTATTAATAAAATTGTGTCGTTAGCAGAAGACATTCAAAAGCTGATGGAGGATTGTGGCCAGGAACAAACCGTAAATGAACTGATAGATCTGCTTTGCGAGCACCTGCCATAGGGATGAAATCTGTTATCATCTAGAAGGAGAAAAAGATGGAGGGATCCCTTACTTCAATGAGATTAAAAAGGAGTATACGAGCGATGAGTCAGTTTGATGACAGTGCAGTGTGGCATATCTGTGACATCATCAAAAAAAAAGACAAAAGGAACTGTATATTAGTTCCATGTTGAAGTCCTACAAAAAGAAAAAGATTTTTATGGGTCAACTGAGAGCAATAATTCCGCTAGGTAGCTGTGGTCTTTTCAAAAGGAAAGTGTTCTATTTTATTTTACTTTATATTTTGAATATCATTTTTATACGAGTATATTTTAGTTGTGGAGTGAATCATCTGAGGTTCCATTTTTTATGGTAAAATTTGCTTTGACATAAAACTGCTTTGAATTATAAGCACACTTCTGGAACGAATTATGCTCATAAACAAAGGTACCACTGTACTAAATTCTCTGTTTAACGGTAGCATAGATCAATTTCAGTGTAATAAAATTTTAATACAGAATTGTACTTTGTTATACTTATAGTTTAATAGCAATGGATTTTACTGCAAGGTAATAACAAATACAGACACAGCTGTCTTTTGCCTACCAGAGTGTAGGGAGGAAGCAAGAATCGAGAAGATTTAAGTGAGTAATTAAGTAAGGAAAAGCTTCATTCAATAGATTTTAATACTAATAATACGATAATAGGATATTATATCTTGTATTGAATATTTGTTTCCAGAAGATTTTTTAACATTATCTTCAGTTTGAAAATTTTGCTTTATGGAAGGTTAATTGATATTGGGACTTGTCAAGCGACCCAAAATATTATGCTGTTTCACAAACGTGCGATTTTTTAAAAATAATTATGAACCTGTAAAGAAATAGGAAAAACTCATGACAGAAAGATCAGCTGGTGGCAAAGTGGCTAGCGCGTCGCGCAGCCGCACCACAGGTCTGGGGTTCAATCCCCGGGCTGGGCAAGATTGACTCAGCCTTTCATCTCTCAAGTGGGTCGATAAAATGAGTACCAAGTTCACTTGGGGGTCCTGCGACAAGCTGACCACTTGTCCAGGACATATGCTGATGCACTCAGGGTCCCAAAGGTCAAGAAAGCAGAAAAAGGACACTGCAAGCCATGGCCCATTAGGGGTGTTGCACCACTGAGTTTTAGTTTGTGAGAGAAAAGGTGCAGTTACATAAAGCATGTTTAATATAAATATTTCTTAATGAAATTGATTTTTATAGTGCATTAAGTGTAGTTGGGAATTGGAAGTTAAGCATTTTTAAATTTTGTATCATGCTGCTCAGTTCGGTGTCAAACTGCAGAGACAACTGTTTATTGACTTATTTTACAGAAGCGTAACATAACTGTATTTCTCTTGAAATAAAGCGCTTAGAACTTTGTTGAAAATTTAACAGCAGATGTTTTAATGATCAGTAATATAATTTTGATAATTTATGTTAGTTGTATCTGTTAATCAAATATTGGTTTATTGTTTGAGGCAAAGCACACAAAAGCCATTTCCTTTAGGGAACCTTAGCGGTATGGCTTCATACTCTTTAAGAGAAACTTACTCAGATGCACGTTACATATGGAGAATATAACGTGCACCCGCATGTTTTCCATGACTTGAAATTGGGTTGAATATCAGTGTTAAACGATATTACCCACTTGGCTGTTGGTGGGCGGAACTAAAAATAGCTTCTTTGTTAGAAAGACTACATAGCACTTCTGATTTTGATTTAAACCAACTGCAATAATAATCATGAGCAAGCATTAAAAATGAGATGCCTGAACACATGCATCAATGAAATTAAATCAAATGTAATTTACTATCGAAATTATTGAGAATTATTTCATACTTCAGACTTTAACCCTTTGACTACTAATGGGACATATAAGTCCCACTAAAAGTTTAAAAATTACTGCTCGGTTAAAAATTACTTAGAATCTCCTGAATGTTGGAGATCATCTTCAATTAGTTGGAAAACCACAATGCCACTGTGCTTGTTGCACACAAATGAACATAAAGAAAAGAACAAATATAAGTTGCCTAATGTGTAATGTTGGGTTATGCAAAGAATGCTTACTTTTTTTTAAAGTTTTCCAGAATAACAAGCTTGAAAACCGTTTGTCAAAAAAATTCCTTATTTATGGAATATTTTGTTCACTTGGATAAGAAACGGGGCAATTTGTTTTAATTTATAGTCAAAGGATTGAAAAATTGTAAATGATTAATTATTAAAAGATGATTCGAAGACGTGTGTGAAAATAGATTCAGAATACGTGATCAGATATTGATGTTAAATTATGAGTAGTTTATATAACAAATGAGGCTTGTTCAAAATAAAATATGATATTGGCAAAAGATCAAATTTGGAGAAATTTATGTAACAACAGAAAAATTTTAAGTTAGCCATAGGGAGTTAATTTATTCATTTAGCATGAATTGTCATTTTCATATCTTGTAGTTTCCACACCTGTTGGGAGTACCACAAACGGTAGCTTATCAAAAGTTACCAAAACCTGTGAAAAGGCAAAAATAAGTTTAGATACACATGACAAATTCCTTGAATTGTGAAATTTGAAAAATGAAATTATTGTTAATTTTCAAACACAATGCGTATATAATAATGGAAATGACAAAGTTCTTCATTATCAATATATCGTTAAATTGGTGTAATTAAACATGTTGCTGTCAATTTGGGGGCTTGAGACTATACTAACAGAAAAAAAAATTTGGTGATTCTATGGATTTTATCTGATAGCCGTAGCTTACTACAACATTTTGATAATTGGATTCTTGTAAACGACAAAATCGGTATCTCTATGCTACAAAAACTACAGCTAATTTCCCAGCACCATGATATCCATTTACAGTGGATCCCCTCTCGCGTGAATCTTTACGGCAGTGAAATGGCAGACAAATTAGCAAATGAGGGCTGTGGTCTTTTAGCTCCTTCCTCTTCGGCCGTTACCCATCTCGAATTATACTCTCTGAAAAAATCACAAATCATGGTGGAATGCTTGTGCCCTCACTCATCACTGGCACTTGGCTAGCAGGCCTGGTTGGACTCTAAACCATGGGTGTGACAGGAGCTTCCAGACAGCGCTTTCACGTATTGCCAGCGGTCACGTTAAGTGCCTCTCTTTCAAGAAGAGCATGGAAATCTTTTCCACACGCACCAAGTGCCGAGAACATCAGGCTTCTGCTGAACATATTTTGGCCTGCTTGGACATCTTTAGGGAAGATATTTATACCAATCCCCTCCTTATACTCGAGTTTCTTAAGAGTCAACGCTCTTTTGGACCTTGTCTGACTTTGTCAGAATCCGGAGGAAAAACAACAACAAATGTTAATTTAAACGAATAATAGAAGTTCTTTGAATTACTGTCTAGTTTTGATTCTTAAAATTCTTACAGAAAGAACGCAGCAAAAATGTGCTGCATTTGTTACTTTATTTTAGTAGGTAGCTTAAGTGAATTTTAGAAACGTTAAGTAAAACTGGCGAGGTATAAAATGTTTGTATTTTCAGTAAGCCATAAATACTATTCCAGGTTTTTCAGCTGCACACTTGCAAAACAGACCACAAAATAATATTTACCATTTGTGTGGTCGAACTTTGACTACCTTTTTTTTAGCATTAACTCCTACACATTCTGTAATATAAATGAAGGAAAATATAATTTTTTCAACAAAAGTTTAGTATATAATCATTAGTTCGTTTAATATTGTGTTTAGTAAACCTGTAAAACTTATATAATTATACAGTTTGTATAATGTACTTTACAAGTAGCGTTATGTAATGTAACCTGTAAAGCTTATATAAATGTCATGTGACGCGTCTTGCCCCCCCCTTCCGGGTGGATTTTGGTTATCTACAGAAGAATATTTTCTCATGTTTCCTTTTTCAGCAATCATATAAGCGCTGTTCTATCATTTGTATGCCATTATGATTATTTTAAAATAACTCCACATCATCAGCGAGAGGAAAACATAAATGTAATGATCAGTAAATACGATTTTTGAAGTCTTCATAAAAATGAGCTCTTGTCACCACTCCTGAACGTATTAACAGGGTAATTGTAATCAATGGAAACCCCCTTTTAATGTTTTAGTAAGTTGGTGGCTGTAATGTTGATATTTATGCAAAGCAATATTAAACATATGATGAAAATATCATATTATCTCTCTGGATCTGAGCGGTGGAGGATGCGACAAAGAAACGAGTATAAAAGAAAAAAAAAAACTGAATTTTAAAATTTTGCAAACAAAGCCTAGGGCAATTTCATTCTATATGCTTATAATGCTCTAAATTTAGTAATATATGACACTTAACTGAGAACTGAAATTGGAAGCGTTGGAAGATGGAAACGTTGCACTAATACCGGAAGCAGTTTGACTCCTATGTTATGATCTGAGAGGAATTTATGATGCATTACATGAAATTATGAATTATGGTAAGTCCAACACGAGGAACATAATTTTGCATTAAAATAGGAGGATTTTAAATTATTTGATAATTTGATCCCATGTTCTTACAACAAATATTGTCAGCAAACAACTGAAAGGTGAAGTATGAATTTAAACAGTAAAATGTGTAATAATCCATTGAAAGGGTAAAGCGCTTTATTAGAATGGAGAATAGACTTGAACTGCAAAAATAAGAGCCCACCAGCGGCCTCGCGGTAAAATCGCGGAACCCTGGAAGCTCCGACCAAGGTTTGGTTCCAAGAGATCGAGTTGGCTGCATGGTCGTTTTCCTCATGTGTATAAGTGTATCTCAGCCAGTTTTCCGAGAAAATCCTCCATGAAGGCATACCTCCTCTTAGGAAGACATCCCTAGTGTGCTTTGATAGCTAAACCAAAACCACACTGCAAGGATGACATGTCTGAAATTAAAGGTAAATGCTATAATAATTAAGGTGAAGAATCAGAGTCTGCAGGTGAAATTCGATTAAGACATGGTATGCTATATGAAAGTTCATTAACAACATTATGACGAATCACCACTTAATCTCTAGGTAAATTTAGAATTAGAATATTTAGTTTGCTTTTGGATAATAACGATAATTTTTGTATCTTTTATCAGAAATAAAAGTGAAAACTTACGAAAAAATAATGGCTACAGGAGGATAATAATTAAAAATTAATTCATATGTACGACCATGTCACAGAAAAGGCATGTAAATCTTGGATAGAGAGCACATGAAAATTATATGTGCCAAATTAGGTATTTAAAAGAGTCCTTAAAAAATTTTGGTAATCGATTTGTTTTTAGGAATCATTTTATTGTTTGTTCCCCCTTCCCCAAATCTCTTATAGTAATAAAAGAAAACGGAACTAAACATTTCTGAAAGGGGACATTTTTTGATTCGCGTGTCGGGCGTGACTCTCTCATTCTTCAGAAATATTTATTCGTATCAACTAGAAATGGGAATATAGTCACATCTGTATAAAACTACATCTCGAATTTGTAAATTAATGCATTTCCTTTTCTCTTTTACATTTGTAATCTTTGCCTGAAGGTGACGCTTGACAAATTTTGATCATTATATTCGGCGTAATAAGTTTCATTCATTGAAATACTGGTATTAAATACATTTAATATTGGTACGAATTTTGTATTTAAATAGCTAATGTTAGTAGAATTATAATTAAAATTGTTTTATTTCCCCGTGCAATGCAGCACGCGAGACATATTTTAAGAAAAAGCTACTCCCGAAAAGTAAAAGTACAGGAGCACGTGCATTTAACAAATAGATATCTCATAATTTATATTTAAATTGAATAAAGGTAATGTTAGCTGTAACCATAATTCTACTCTTTTGGTTTCCAGAAATCTCGAGAAGCAAAGAAATTACTAAAAAACTCTCGCAACCAATTGAAAGCTTTAAAATACCGGAGAGAAACATTTCAGCTCAGTTGTTTAGTTCGTTGCTGTTGTTATTATTGATCGGGTTAGCTTTCTCTGTGCTTTGCGTTCTATTTTAACATTTTTTAGTAGTTTAAAGTATAGCTACTAATTATATTGCGTGATATTGTACGAGTGTCTTCGAGGAAAAATCCAGCGTTCTGCTAAATTTCTAGTGATGAGAATAAATTTTATGAACCTTTTATCGGATTTGTGCATTTAATCTGCTACGAACCCGTACGCACACAATAATCTTATACACACACTGGCCAATGAATAAGAAAGCCAAGATCAATATTTTATTCGACCATCTTTTCAGTGGATAACTGCAGTGATTCGTTTGAGCATACGATCTACATGCTTCTGGAGTGCATTTACGTTTAGAGAATACCAAGCATTGGCTATGCAGCTTTTTAGATCTTGTAAATAAGATGGAAGGGCAGAGTGCTGTCGGATGCGCCTTTCCACAATATCCCACACATTTTCTATGGGGTTAAGATCAAACTGATGTTCAACGAGCCAATTTTGAAAACTTCTGGCGATGTATAGTTGCACTATCGTCCATGAAGTATCCGTCGCCATCAGGGTAAAAATGCAGCATTTCAGGGTGCACTTGATTTGCCAGTATATCTAGGTATCTCGTGGCTTTTTTTTTTACACTCGAGGAACACCAGGGCACCACTTTCATGCCAGCAGAACATGTCTCATGTGACGATACTCTCACCAGACTCTTGCACAGTGCGAGTAAGGCAAGATGGATTCATGGCTTCATGGTGTTCTCGCCAAATTCGACGTCTTCCATAAGTGTAAAATAAGGTGTAGCGTGATTTATCCGACCACATTACCCGTTTCCAATCCTCAGATATCTAGTGTCTTCTTTTCCGACACCACTGCAAACGAATTCCTGCATGTCAGGCAGAAATGAGTGGTTTTCTCACAGGCACCCGACTATGCATTCCTATCCTCTGCAATTCTCTGCGCATGGTTCGAGCTGAAATCTGTTGGGAAGAGCTTTGGTTGACGATATGTGTCAGTTGAAGCACAGTAGAGTCCCTGTCTGCTGCACAATTCGTCGGAGACGCTGCCGATCACTCTGTCGGAAAACTGTGCTCGAACTGCAGTTACGTCTTCTAGAGAAGGACTGTGGGTTCTGATTCCAATTTTTGGAAACCTTTGATATGACTGCTTTTGAAAGCCCAGTGAGATTTGCTGTCTTCGAAATCAAGGCCACTGCTAAACTGGCACCAACAATAAGCCCTTTTTGAAACTGTGAAAGATCTGTCAATTTTCCCATTTTATTTCATTCATCGTGAAAAGCACTCTTACACCCTACTTATACTAGCATTCTAACTACATATAACCCACGTCATAAAAAAAATTTCCATACTTCATCCCTAGCACGCATTCATGTGAAAATCTCAGTGTTTCCTAATTCATTGGCCAGTGTGTGTAATATTACGTAATGAATGTTAATAGTGTGATACACGTTATCGCAGTTATCTCATTCCGTTCATGGTTTTGCACCTGTTTCAGGTAGTTTTCATGCAGTGTTTTGTTTGGATTCAGTCTTTTCTGTGTATGGTGTATTAAAATGCATCTTCTGAGCCTTCGCGTTAATACACTCACGTTTGTGAAAATTGCAACACCAAGAAGGAATCGTCATAATTGAATGCAATTTAATACACAGTTGAGTGGTAGTGGTACAAATAAATGATTAAATGTTCAAAGCAAATAAACAAGAACAAGAGATCAGAATCAGTATTTTGTGTGGCCACCACGCGCCGCAATAAGTGCTGCTACACGAC
>KK122424.1:147565-172359 GCA_000611955.2 Stegodyphus mimosarum
TCCTTTATTTGAAGCAACAAAAGCGCTCTTTGCAACACCGCTTAGCAAAGCATACCTCTGCCCTCATTCGTTCAAATACTGAGTTGCGTTGTTTATAGATTCTATAAAAAGTACAGCTTTCGGGAACATGGCATTTAGTTCCTTAAAAAGTTTCCTCGAAATTCTTGAAATCGATTTTCAAACTATTGAATTAAATCAAAAATTAATGCAGCATATTTTACACATTTTGTTTAACTAACAGGTTTATGTGCAGTCAAAGTACTGAAATGTGTCAAATCTTTTACTTTTATATGATTGTGCCAAAAAGTTTAACTTTCTTTCAAACGCTGTTATTGTTTGGAACATGTTATTAATAAGCTGATTTTTTCCTTGAAGTCTCAAATTTAAATCATTCAAATATTCTATTAAGTCTTTAAAAAACTAAATCTAAAACCCAGTCTTCGTCTTCAAATTCAGTCACAGATTTCCCTTTTGTTTCCCTAAATATTTTTATCTCAGTTCTTAAATCGTGAAATCTTTTGAGCATTTTTCCCTTACTGAGCCATTTCACTTCTCTATAATAAATAACATCTGCAAATTCAGTGCCCATTACCTTAAGAAAATCTTCAAATTGTCTATGATGAAGTCCTTTTGCTCTTATAAAGTTAATGGTTTTTATAACCACGCTTAATACATTTTCGATTTTTAGAATTTTTCCACATAAATTGCCCTGATGTACAATACAATTAATATGCCATTAAGATCATATTGCCGGCAACGACGGCTTCATTATTAACCATTTTAACGAGTCCCTCATTTTTATCAACCATGGCAGGGGCTTTGTCGGTTCTGATAGCTGATAAATTTTTCGTAGATAATTAGAACCTTTTCATCGTCGTTTTTAATGCATCGAATAAATCTACAGACTTGATTGTGTCCTTTAACAATACTAAAGCAACCATTTCTTCCTTGATATTTATAATGTTCATCGATGCCTCTGATAAAGACTCAGTGCCGTATCAGAAGCGTCAGTGGCTAACGAATAAAATTTAAAATTGATGAATTTGCTTTTTAAAGACTGAATTCCCCAACTCTTCAATTCTTGTGACTATAGTTTGGTGCGATGAACTGATTTTAGAAAAATCCAACTTTTTGTCAGGGCAAATTATGTTTGCTACGTTTTTCATACATTCTTTATAAATTTTTGATTTTTTCGCTATTAAATTTGCTACGACATAACTTGCTTTTGCAATGTTAGTATTTTGAGTAGCTGTCTTTTTTAAAAAAAAATTTTTGTTCAGACGATAGCCCTTTTTTTAGTTCTGTTATTTTATCTTTACGGCAAATGCCGAGATATACATCATATTTTGCGGCATGCTTTTGACTATAATGTCGTTTCAAATTGCAGTCTTTAAAAAGTGGCACAAAGTTCTTACATATTAACCAAAGAGCTTTACTGTTCTCCTCATTAAAAAAGTATTTCTCCGTCCAGTTTTCATTAAAAACTTTTTCCATCTTCAATTTTTCCTTTTTTATGTTCTGCTTGTTTTTTAATGACATAGATGCCATTTAAAAAAAATTATATATTTTAATTTTATAAGCAAATATCCATAATGAATATGAATTATTCATACCTTTTTAAGAATTTGATACAAGAGTTAGGAACTTAAAATACAATGCAATATACTGCATACAAATATTCGTCGAAAATTTGTACGCATATTTAAAATTTTTAAAAGTTTTACGACAGCAAAAAGACATTGACAATTAACGGTTGATTATTTTTGGAAATATAAAATCGAGTGGATACACACATAATTCAAAACGTAAATTCTCATGTGTGGATAAAATATACCACATGGAACGGTTTTAGGACGTATTTAAATATTTTACAGTTTGTGAACCTTCGTGAATAGCAAAAGTATAAATTGAACTACATGCTAACTAATTTCTATAGCTAATGCTATTACTTATTATTATTACTTATAAACCTGAAATTCTGGTCTCGCAAATGATACAGACAGTTCCCGCCAAGAATGAAAGAAGCAATAGTACTCCCTTACAATGATATAAACCTCTAGTGCCATCTAAGTGCAAAACAAGACGTGAAATACGACTATTATAATATTTTTAGCCTACAACGGAGAAAAAGCGGGAACCGTATTGAAAGTAAGATAAATAAACTCACGTACGCTATTTTTAAAATAAATGTCAACGAATCGATTGTATATGAATCAAATTCAACCATTTATTTTTTTAATAAAAATGTGTAAATACTTTCATAATTTGCGTTTGAGCCCCACTTTAGACACCCATGACCCATACTGTGATTAAGGAAATGCTTTCCTTAATCACAGTATTGCTCAATATTCCAATATCTATGGGTGAAAATACCATATCGCGGCGAATGGTCGAAAGCTGTTATAATTCCTTTTGTATTACAACACGAACTATGCTGTTCTGGAGAATCACATCACATATCTCTTTTACAGAGAACACGCTAATGATAAGAACCAAGTTTAATTGTTGCAAGTTTCATATACTAACACGACTTTTGTGCGAATGTTTTTGACCACAGGAATATATATCTTGCCCAGTTCATAGGCATTCAATTTTCTTTGCGGCATGAGTAAGGCTTTGTTTCACCTGAATCTGACCAGATGCTTCCGGAGCCGATGAGAGAAAAAATAACTTCGACAAGGGCGGGAGACAAATTGTTTGAAGCATAATGTTATCTGAAAAAACTCAAACGGCTTACTGGTATTTTTTTCTTTCTCAAATGTTGTGGTAAAACTTCCCAAACAGACCCATGGTTCCAAGCGATTTTAAGTCCTCTGGAAAGATTACAATCTTAGAAAACATGGCATAGCTGATAATCAATGTCAGCGTTTATTGATATTCACAGAAATATTATTTACGTTTAGGAGTAATCGTCCTGAGAATTTCATGTATTTACTTTTCAAATTATTAATGGACACCGTTGCAAGCTGTTTTGTTGCAATTATTCCCAATAAACGGAATTGCGTAGTTAATATTAGAGATGTGAAAGAAACATGATTGTTCTGTATTCAGAGTATGAGGAAAATGCTACTAAATTTAAGTTTTATACTGGGGCACTTTCGTAATTTTTCAAGTATTTCATATCTTCTTAATTATGGTATATGATTGAGTAATTTGTTGTCAGATAATTATCCTTTATCAAAATATTTCTTTTTTGTAAGTTGAGATTTCCTCCGTCCATTTTCATTCTGCGTTGTCCAATTCATAGTCCATTTATCAATTTTTACATTATGCAGTTAGATGAGAAATCCAGAAATTCTCTCACCAACCGGTCTTTTTGTGAACCTTGCAAGTTACCTAAAATGTATTCTTAGAAAGCATGATTATTTTATTATTGTATATAATTCTATTCCCACAAAATATTTTCACGACCTTACAGAGCAACACTAATAAAATTCATATTATCTGTATTTACAAAATCTGGGAATATTTACAGAATGCAGATATTTTCTGAGATATATGCTACAGCGAGACCAGTATTGAAATACGGGTCTGTTATGGACAATCTGGAACGTTTCGTCATTTTATCTTAACGTGGTAACTGAAAACTGGTTATGTTGTACGATTTCCCTTATTTTGCACAGTAAATTTATTTTAAGTTTGATACCTTTCTTGAACTTCTCAACTTCCCGTAGTAATTTCTCGCCGGAATGTAAATTTAAGTGAACTGAATATTTAAACGGGTGACTCTCCGAGTTTATTCAGAGCATGTTTTCGCTAGCCAACGCACGTTTCTTTGCTACTATCTCGCTGTTACGCTAGTAAGCCTCTTATCCATTTTGGATTATCGTCACGCCTGTTAGGTTTTTGTGAGTCAATCTGTTAGGTGTAATTTCACGTGCTAATCCAGCCCTATTTTATTTAGATTTCGACTTGAATTATATTCTACGTTTAAGTTTTCCTTTGCAGAACTAAGTGCTTTTTTAGGTCTTCGTTGCGGATCTATAGCTCCAGTTTAGAATGGAATCAAATAAAGTAGATGTTCAGATTTACGAAAATTTTACTTGAGTGACAACTTTCAGAAAAAAAATACAAAATATAAGTTTTTATGCACAGCCTCTACGAAGGAATTTCCGACCAGTAAGATCTTTATTATATTACTAAACAATTTTAAGGTGGAAAACCGATTCTTAATAGACAAAATTGTCCCAAATATTTTGTCAAGATTGTATGACTCTCACACGAACAATATAAAAGAGATTTAGGGATCGTATAAAATTGAACTTGGTAAATTACATTAATCTTGTATTTAATCAGATACAGTTGCTCTTCTTTGCAGCATGCGATATCTAATATTCGAGGCCGTTTCGTGTCATAGAATATGGAGAGTCATTAGGGCTTTTTTGAAGCAGGAGGCCTTGAAAAATATGCACCGCTCTCGCCGGGATTCGAGCACCAGACCTGCTTTCAGCTACACTACGAAGGCCCGCGATAAGAAGAAAGAAATATATCTTCCAAATATAGAATAGCTTTATATAGAATAGTTAACTTGGATAAAGGATAAAAACCGTTGCTGATATTTATTCTTCAACTTTTCAAAATTATTTTATTTGTGCAACAAAACAGCAATTTCTGAACAGCTCGATTAATTCAATTTCCAGTTTTATATCAAATAATATTTATAGAGAATTTCGGAATTTCGGATTTATATTCTGCATTTGCTAAATAATGCAATCCCTTTATGAGTATTGCAATAACATCTAAAAATAGGATTTCTCTAAGAGAGAAGCTAGAAAGGCTTAAGTTGGAGAAACAGATCGAAACGGGAAGAAGCTTCAGTGAGAAATCTGAAGTAAATGCATTAATAGCATTCGGCAGGTGATGGAGAGATGGTAATTTACTTCCACCCGTATAAGACGCGTGCCGTTGTCAGGATGGTCGTCTGCGGCGACGATATCGATCGGCGCAGGCGCATGATACTTCTTTACGCCATATTTGGTCCTTGTGGGTCAAAGCATCGAAGAAGGACAAACATAAGCCACAGGTAAGTGTTTTCTCCTTGACTATAAGCGGTTGCAGTATTTATTAAATAATTTTACTGCATAAATGATTCTGTGTGCAAGAAAGGATTTTATGAAGAACCGATGCATTTCATTAAAATTCAAATTGCTTTTATATTATGCGATCGCTAGATTGAAGTGGAATATTCAGGGCTGTATAGGAGTTCTTTCTTTCTTTCACTCTTAACACACAAGAGACCATTTATTCTTACTGCAAAATACATTTCTTTTATAGTCAAATTAATAAGGAATTTATATTTTTGTAATAGGTAGAAATAGGGAATAGCGTAGACCTGGAAGCAGTGGAGGGAGTTTCTCCATAAAACTACAGCACACGTAGAAGTATGGTGTAAACATGCATATCTCTACGAATATGATTTATATCGCTCCAATTAGCATATTATAATTCATTTTATTCACGATGAATTAAAGTTTGCTACCAAAAGTGCTGTCACATGTTATAACACAGAATGAAAAACCGAGGAATGTATGATAACAGAAGAAAATGAGAGATAACTCTGTGCATTCCGTATACATGCCTGAGTGTACATGCTATTATTTGTGCACAGGAATTACCCAGTGAGATGGAAATTATTTTCTTGATTTTAATGGAGAAGAATTGATATCTTTAGCGAAGAATCTTAGATATCGTAGGACATAGATAATAGAACACTTATTTTCATTCTCAAGATTGCATATTAAGAGATGTAAATAATATATTACAGAATAACTGAGAAATTGGATTGTACGCTTCGCATAGGAATATATTCATAATTCAACGAATAGCTTTTTGAAAAATGGCATTACCTTTTTTTTAAAATTTTGCATGAAAGCACTGACAGATTGGTAGGCTAATAATTATATGAATGCTAAGCTTATAAACTCATTCCACATATGATGGGCACGCAAGCCTCTTGTTAAATATTTATATTACTGAATTTATGGTAAAGATTTTCGCACGCAGTTGAAACGTTTCTCACAGCTAGCAATTTTTCAAAGATTAAATTATTTTCGTTAAGAAAGGGAAAATTTTTTTCCATTTTTTCTCCTCATTCCTATGTTTGATTGTATGATGTGTAGATGTAATTCACTTTAACTTACACAGAAGTTTTCTTCAGACTTTCTCCAGGTAAAAAAATGTCAGTTTTTTTTTTTTTTTTTTTTTTAAAGATCGATAAAATGATTTGAGGTAAATTTCTCCAGGAAAAATGTCAGTTTTTTTTTTTTTTTTTTTAAAGATCGATAAAATGATTTGAGGTAAATCGGGCAAATTTTCATTCGCGTACAAGTATGAAACTGAAAATTTCTATACTCTAATATCTGTCTCAGGAAAAAAATATATTCTCTAAATCTGGTATTTAATGAATAGGGCGAAATATTATGCATTTTGGAGGGGTAGGAATAAAAGATAATTTTCCCCACAGTTAATGCTGTTTAAATATTTATAAGCTCTCATGCAGTTGATTTGTTTAACAACAATGCACTTTCATAAATTTTACTTTTCCCATTCACTTTTTTTTTGTCGTTTTCCTCTCACTTAGCTAACATATTACTGAAACTGATAATGCTATCAGAAATAGCTTATCTGACTTTTTTAGTTTTCTCACATACCTTATCAATAACTTTTATTCAAAATCGAAAGTTAAAAGAATAATCTTGTTTTCCCATATCGATAAATGCAAGTATTACCAATAAGTTTGTTATGGCCATAAAATTCCTACTGTAATATTAAGTCGGTAAGAAGTTTGTAGAAAGCATTGAGCAGTTGCCCGTTTATGCTTTCTTAAAGAAATGGTTTTAAAAATATGAGACTACGCAATAATTCATATATTTAACAAGAACAATTCATGTAAATCCCACTGTTGAAAAATTTAACGGAGATACATTTTTTGAGAGCATTTCTGACATAAATTTGATAATTTTTATGATGATATTTGTGACGAGTTAACATATTTCACTTTTGTATGTGTTGTGACACAACGATATTAAAAAATTACTAATGCAAAATTTTAATCATAATCGTGTGTATTATTTTGCTTAAACGCGAAATTTCTATATCGTATATATAATTCATTTGTAAAAAGCCCATAAAATTGTAATCCTTTACCTTGAAAATCTTTTACCTAAAAATCTTTTACCTTGAAAGTTCCTTTAGATCATATATTTCGTTACATTTTAGTTTAGATTTTTTACGTAAAGTAAATTATAGTAAATTATATTTGGTAGTGTGACGCTTATCCTGCTGCTTAAAATTATAAATCTAACGTAATAACTTTCGCAAGGAATACAGTTTGAGTTCAGGTGATTCAGGGAGGTGGTTAATTAAAAGGGGTTAGTCGAGAAAAAATGGAATCAATAATAGCTAATGAAAATAGTTATTGAACTTCTGTTCCTATGAGTTTCGATTCTTGAAGATAAGCTCGTCAACCATTCGATTATCGAACTAGTCATTACGAGATCTAACTAGGATCAAGTTCATATTTCCATGTGATATTTTTATATAATCATGTTTTCCACTACTACTAATGTATGAAATATTAGAAGATAATGACACATTAAAATAAACTTCCGGACTCATTTGCTAAAATAAAGGCTGCTTATAGCGTTACACTTACTGTGAAATGAAGAATAAAAAGTGGCAATATAAATGTTCTCCTCAGAGTAGATTACAATACTCTCAGAGTAGATTACAGTACTGTCAGAGTAGATTACAGTACTTCTCAGAGTAGATTACAATACTCTGAGAAGTAAATAGAATCTGAGCGAAATATAATCAGGTATTTTTATATCTTATTGGAGTCAATTGAAAATCTGATATTTCTTTATGTTCTAAAATTACATTATACTACTTAATTTATAAGGTATTTCTCCCGCCTTCTTAGCACGCCTTCGTGGTGTAATGGCCAGCACACTCGGCGCGTATTCGAGAGGTCCGAGGCTCGAGTCCCTGCGAGGGCACAGCTCATTTTTCATGACTTCTGCTTTCAAAAAAATACATAATGTCTCTTCAGTGGCTCCCGAACTAAAAAAAGGTGGTGGATGATGATTCCCCACTACCAGGATTTGGCGGTTGGGTCCCCTAATCCTCAAACGCCCTTTAAATGAGGGAGTATATAAGGTATTTCTCCCGCCTTCTTAGCATGCCTTCGTGGTGTAATGACCAGCACACTCGGCACGTATTTGAGAGGTCCGAGGTTCGAGTCCGGCCAGAGCATTGCTCATTTTTCACGTCTGTCAGCATTAAAAATCCTAATATCTCTACAAATTCAAGTAAAATTATGATAATATACCTAAAATTTATTACAATTTTGGCCGAGAATTCCCTGTTATGTCCTCGGAAGGGTGTACCAGTAACTGCTCGAATAGCCATTAGAAAACTCTGCAGTTTGTTCAAAGCGTGAAAAGTGCAAACTGCTGTATGCAATAATGCAGTACGTGATACAATTCCTAATGCAGTACGTGATGCAATAGTGCAAATATAACACAGCTTCATTTGTTGCTGCAAGTTAATCTCTCAGTATGCAAGGACTAGATGAAGGCCTTTTGCTTAGAGAGCATTCCGAACCACTTCTAATATCCACGGCTACATGGAGACCGAACATAACACCTCTTTGAATAGATGTGACTATTCAGAGAGATGGCGTATTCGAGTGTCGTCAGTATTCAAGTGTCGTCAGTATCTTCAGAAACTAACTGATTATTAAATGAATTATAGTACAAATTATTTTTTAAAATTTACGAAATGTTTCATGAAAATAACACCGAGGTTTTATAAATATATTAGCTAAATAAATAAGTATTAGAAGTTGTTATTAAATAATTGCATAACTATTTAAATATTGCTTTGTTAAATATATGATTTAATTGTTCAATTAATTATTTAACAATGGTGGGTTATATTGTTTAATTGAGTGCCTGTTTACCACTTCAGTGACATACTGGAATAAAATTTATACTAAAAGCAATTTTCGTAAAGAGGGCTGAATTTATTCCAAATATAGTTTAGGCGTGTTATACGAAATAGAGTAAAAACAGCTATCAAATGATTAATTCAGTTTTCACTAAATTTCAATGTAAAATTTTATAGACTACCCGTCTAAAATAAGTGACTGATGATCAAAACAATCTAGCGCTTAACTACCATTAATTACATTCGCATCATATTTCTGTTGAGCAAAATGTGCTACATTTCGTTCTTTTTGCCATTTTTGGAAGGAAACAATAGTCTACGGGGATGAGATGCATATGTAAAATTCTTAAAAGTCCACTGAGTTTTACATCCTAGCCTACTGTTTTCATCATCATCATAACATAACATACTACTCTAACAAAGCATAAAATCTAAGTACTACCATATTACTGTGGCGTTTGTTTTTTAAATATTTGGCAGCACTAGAGAAAGCTTTTCAGATTGCTTAGTCAGACGAGAAGAATAATTTACTGTATACTGATGATTAGTAACACGCTCAGAAATTTAATATTGTTTGATAACGGCCTATCACACGAGGGCTACCTGCTAAAGGGGAGAGATGCCTTGGTAAAGGACAGATAACGTATTTTTTCACACTTTACCGCGTACCTTTGCAGTGTTATAAGGTATTTCTCCTGCCTTCTTAGCATGCCTTCGTGGTGTAATGGTCAGCACACTTGGCGCGTATTCGAGAGGTCCGAGGTTTGATTCCCGGCGAGGGCTTCGCTCATTTTTCCCTTCTCCTGCTTAAACATAACCTAATGTCTCTACAGTGGCGCCCGAACTAAAAAAGGTGGTGGATGATGATTCTCCACCACCAGAAATTTGGCGATTGGGTGCCCTAATCCCCAGTCGCCCTTTAAAAAGGGGGGAGATGTAAGGTATTTCTCCCGCCTTCTAACATGCCATCGTGGTGTAATGGCCAGCACACTCAGCGCATATTCGAAAGGTCCGAGGTTCGAGTCCAGGTGAGGGCATTGCTCATTTTTCATGTCTTCTGCTTCAAAATAACCTAATGACTCTACAGATCCAATAATAATGTGAAACTTAAGAAGAAAAATAAGAATGTTATTTTGTGGATTTGGGCCTTTAGAAAACAGTGCCAGATTAAAGGTATTGATAAAAATGTTCGTATAGAAAGGGGATCCGATATAAGAAAAAACTCGCAGCATATAAGATAATGATAAAGATATTAAAACGGAAAAGTAAAACAGGATTTTTTGTTTGAAAGTGCAAAATATTATGGAGAATTTCTTCGTGCGGCAACTGGTAAAACACGTGTTTCGGAAATGATAGTGAGAGAAGAAGGTAGCACTGACAATAAATAATTTCGAGGTTATTAAAGGTTATTTTAGTAGAAACTTTGGCTCTGTTGAAGAGGGTTTCATCGGTGCGCATTTCTTACAAGATGATAGATGTGCTTTGGACGATTTGCCGTTTAGTTTGGAAGAAATTGCTATGTGGTTAAGAAGCTGCGTAATCGCAGAGCCCTGGCACCAGATGGGATCACAGCTACAATGGTAAAATTTGTATTTTTGAAATAGTCTGATATTTTTTTGTGTTATTACATAATATAAAATTCGACTTATGTTATTTCCCTATAGTCTGTAAAGTTTCTAGACTTTTATTCCAAAGTTTAGTGGGGCGTCCACAGCTATATGTGTGTTAAAATTTTGTGGAAAAGTATTAGATAATTTACTTGTAAATAGATTGTACTATTTTTTGTTAAAGAATGATTTTTATTGTCAAAACAATACGAATTACCCCAAGTCGCTCTACGGAAAATGCTCTTAATAATCTTGTTAATATTATTAGCTCGCAAAAGACTGAACTCCGCATGGCTGTGGTCTCCTTCGATACCTCGCGAGTCTGATTCTATCAGAGGAACATCTTTGCTCTCCACCCTTAGAGATTTTGAGATCCCCAAAAATATTAACAGACTCTTTCTTTAATGAAAGGAAAGTTATTTACAGATTTAATAAGGATATTTTTATTGAAAGAATGGTTTACAAAGGATGCCCATAAGGTTCCTGGAGTGGTCCGCTGCCCTAGAAGACCGTAATGTATGACTCTTGAAGGAAGAGTGTCCATATGATGTAAGATTGTTACATTATGCTGATGACATTTTATATGTAATTTGTGAAACTTTAGAAAAATTAGAGAAATTCTTTTCATTTGCTGTAGAAAAGCAGAGATTATGGACCGAAACAGAAAAACTAAGATTAAATTTACAAAAAGCTTATTTTTTGTTTTAACCAAAAGATGGAAAAAAAAAAGACCACCACAATTAAAACATGACGGCGTTAGAATTAAATATGCTGAAAATATTAAATATCTTGGTGTTTTATTCAATTTTAAATTGAATTTTGAGCAAATTTTCAATCATATTTATAAAAGAACAATCTCCCTTCTGACGTATTATAAAAGAAATGTCTCAGCTAAGTCTTAGCTTTGAAAAACAACATTATTAGATTAATTTATAAAACAGTTATTATTCTCATTACATTATATGGTGTTGGAGCTTGGGGTTCCAGAGTCACTGGCCTGCAGCGAATCAGAAATAGATTAGATACAAGATATTTTAAAACAATCTTGACGGAGTTGTTTCCATATTGACCGGTATGCCGCTCCTCTCGATATTTTGCTTTTATTTTGATTAATTTAAATTACGTTTGCAAAATAATGACTTACAAAGATTTTACTGTATATTATACATGTTTTTTCTGGTTTTAATATTAACCTTATACATCCTGCGTTAAGAAAAGCAATGGAATATTAAAAACCAAATGTATGCGCAGGAGAATCAGATATAGTATTTACAGATGGTTCGGGTTTTGACAATGGAATTAGTGCAGCGTATGTGTTTTATTTGTATGGCATAGAAATAAACTCTGTCAAAATTAGACTTGAATCTTACAGTTCGGTTTTTCAGGCCGAATTCTCTGCTATCATCATTGAAATTAAATGAATTGATAAAAATCTGACTATAAAAACGCATATTAATATATATGTTACCGTGAAAGAGCGGAATTGGAGAATGTCGACATTCTGAGGTCAATATCAACACGTACGGAATACGTTAGTGAAAGACTAATATTTGTTTATATTCATGAGACTGAAATTGAGTCATGAAACTGAAATTGAACTACCTTTCACGTACAAACCAAATCTTTCTGCGTACCCTCTAGTAACAAGTTACCTTTGATTTCCAGTACACACACACCTGCATTTTACTAACTCTTGATTTGCATTTTGAACTTTAATCGCTGCCGAACAGAGTAAAATCTAACTATGCTTAATGTCCGAAGCGCTTGCACAGAGCACAGTGGATTTTAACGCTTCTTTCGAACCTGTACTTGGATTTGACCTCTCATGACTTCATAAATGTGTTGACTTGTATTGAAGGAAAAGATTTATATTCGGTTTGTTTAACATCTCTGTATGTACGTCTGTGACGAGGTTTTCCACAATGTTTACATTTATGTACACGTTTACAATTTTTAACCTTATGCATGTTTGAAGGACAATTGAAACACAAATGATTGACTTTTACATATTCAATTCTCTTTTGCACGTCTAATTGAAAGAATTTTGCGAACTTTAGTACATTTTGACCTTCTTGACAGTAGATACATTTAGCGTTTGTTGTAAACGTATTACTTTGTTATTAGTCCTGTAATCCTTTCCTTACGACACTTTACTATTTATAATGTTCTTGCATAATGTTTTAAAAATTCAATTAATTTTGGAATTTCCTCTTATTTTAACCGTCTTTCCTACCAGAATTTTGTCAACATAAACCATTAATGTATCACGAAAGTTCTCTGTTTTCTCTTGTAGCCCTTCCAAACTACAAACAACTTCATTCACCGTACTCACTAAGCTTAGAATTGCTGAAGCTGATTCATTTTGAATTGAAGGTATTGAAAATAATCTTTCAGTATGTGTAAATATTAACTCACGCTTATTCGAGTAACGATCCTTCAACAATTCCCACACTAACTTGTTATCCGTTATCGTTGCTGCCTGCACAATACGATGCTCATCACCTTTTAATGAAAATTTTAAAATACTGTAATTTTTGAGCATTTGATAGCTTGGGCTTACTATGCACACATGTATTAAACAGGTCATTAAAAGTTATCCACTCTTCCAAATTTCCACTAAATGTCGGCAAGTTTAATTTTAGTTTAACACTTTCTGAAGACGTTTCATCAAGCCTTTATTTCCGACTACAAACCCAACTTAAGCACCTTAGATTTTCTATTTAATTTCAAGATTACATTACCTAAACTTTCTTGAATGCTAAATAGTTCCTCAACGTACCTCTCAATATCATTTTCCTCACACTTTATGTACAACTGCTCATAAATTTTCTTTAGTTCTCTACTAAATACATTATACTTCTGTAAATGTAATTCACATGCACTTAAGTCTACAGTTTCTGTATGAACTTTATCTCCACATTTCATTATTTGAAATTTTAATACTCTATTTTTTTTTAACAAATCTTCTTGATTCATGTTTAAGATAGCTGAAACATGCTTTGGCACTGTAGATTCACCAGCTAGCTGCCACTTTACAGGAACATTCACACAAAAAGTCTCTGATACAGACGGACCAATATGGTGTTTCTTTGTAGGTTCTGTTGCGAAAAAATGAAATTATACCACGTTGAGATGAACTGTAATCTTTTTACTTCTGCTAGAAGGCTCTTGGGTTACACAAGGTTTCTTCCTCGGCTCAGGCAAACTCGAAGTGTTCTATGCGCTCCCGCGTTTTATCGCAATCCCGAAGTAATTTGTAGCCGATTTTCGAATCTGTGTGCTTTCAAACTAATTAATTAATTAGCATACTATGTAGAGTCCTACAATATCAATATGATGTCGGCTGAATGTTCATAACAGTAGAATACATACAAGAATCCGAAGAGATCAACCTGATGCTGTATAATCTTAGAAGTCGAGGATAAGTGCGCAAGCTAAGTCGTGGTAGTGTGTACAGTGGAGTAGCAATTAATAGCAATAGATCAGAAATGCCAATATGCCTAAACATGTTTCAATTACACAATCAGAGTATAAATAGTAGATTTAAAATATTAAGATAAATACACTGTGAAGTAAGAACTACAACAGAACAGCAGAAAAGAGTAGAGACATGGGAGGGTATATTAATTAACAGTAAGATCATTTAGATAAGTATGTATTAAAAAGAATAGGTAATCATATATTAAGTGAGGTGTCGCAGCACCGCAAGAGTCTTTTTTTATTATTATTGCTTTCACAATCATAATTTAGTATAGGAATTGTGCTGTTACGCACATCAGGAATGTTTACAAAAACTTTTTCAGTCATTTTGGCTATATACAATTCAATTTCTGGAATATTAAGTTCACGGCGAATCGCCGTGTTTCGTATGAACCAGCGGCAGTTCACCGCTTGTCTGAGAACAACATTTTGCATGACCTGCAATTTTTGAATATTAGTATAAGAGGCATAACCCCAAACAGGACAGGCATATGTAAGTGTGGGACGCAAAAGGGTTGCATAAATGAGTATTTTGTTGTCAATAGAGAAAACGCTATTCCGAGAATTAAGGAGGATAGCGTATGTTTACGTACTCGGATTTTGGCTAAGAGCTGTGTAATGTGTAGGATCCATGTGAGGCAGCGATCTAAAATAACACCAAGGTAACGGGCTTCCTTAGTCCACGGAATAGGAATATTATGCATGTAAACATGTAGATCAACATCGTATTTTTTCTTTTTTGTGAACAACACAGCATCAGATTTTTCTACAGTAATCTTGATCTTCCAGGTAGTGAGCCAGGACTCTAATGTGCGGACGTGGTTTTGAAGTGATTGTGTGACTGAGCCATGAGATGCATTTTTTAATAGAATTACCGTGTCGTCGGCATACATAGTCAAAGTGGTTTGTGGTGTTTGCGGGATATCGTTCGTGTATATATTATAGAGTATGGGCCCAAGGAGGGACCCCAGCCTTGATAACCCTGTGTGTAGA
The DNA here is from genome assembly GCA_000611955.2 of Stegodyphus mimosarum. NCBI lineage: Eukaryota > Metazoa > Arthropoda > Arachnida > Araneae > Eresidae > Stegodyphus > Stegodyphus mimosarum. Next base: position 162,595 of record KK122424.1, read on the forward strand.
GAGTGATTTGTTTACACAAACGACAAAGTGTCGGTCCTTTAAATAGGAGTGTACGATGGTTGTGATGTACTCTGGGAAACCCACAGTGATGAGTTTGTGTATGAGGCCCTCAAGACAGACACGATCAAAGGCCTTAGCTACGTCTAAAAAGATGGCACCTGTAAATAGCTTGTCCTGAAGACCTTGGGAGATATACTCAGTTACTCTGTACAGTTGATGCACAATAGAATGTTTCTTACGAAACCCGTACTGCTCTAGTATGATGATGCTGTGGAGTTCGGAGAATTTCAGTATTCTGTGGAGGAATACGTATTCCGCCACACTGCTAACAGAGGAGAGCAAACTGATCGGCCTGTATGAGGCCGGGTCCGATGGTGTCTTTCTAGGGTTTCTTCCTCCGACTTTACATTCCTCGTAACAGCTTCTTACCACAGGGGGAATTGCAGGTCAGTCAGTGTCTAAACGGGAGGTATACTTGGCGGCCCCTCGCTCCCTTATGGCTTTACCCGCCGCACATACCTCACTGCTTCTTTACAACCGTATATAATAGGAACTCTCCTGACGTCACTACTTGTGACGCGACAGCTATAACTATATAAATTGCAAACATATTCCTAATATAAAAGGGTGCAGTACTATCAAGAGGTATGTATGTGAAAATAAGCTGGAAACCCCTGATTTAGAAGAAAAGAAAGAGTCCTGAAATGGTTCTGTTCTCAACCTGCTCAAAAAATTCTTGTTCTTTTTTCTTGATCTCTCCATTCTTTTTATTTCATACTGACTCTGCGAACACCCGAAAGGTAAAACCACTGAATTCTGGCAGTTTGAGCCAGGTTAAAATCCAGCGAACGGGCTGGCTGCATGGGAATTTTCATTGTTTTCCCCATGTATAATGTGCATACCAGCCAGTTTCCCTTAAAACTTTCTCGCGAAAGCATCCTTCCGTATTGACAGCTGATCCTGAGTGCTTTGTCGTAATCTATATACTCCAGTTTTTATATTTCATAGAAATTTATGCTAGGCTTATTAGAGAATGTCTCATTTTATAAAAGTCTGTAAAATAACATTATATTTTACGAAATCTTGTTAGCTACTTGTTATTTGTCCTATGCTACCTTACTCTGTTGGCATTATTAACGGGATGTCATTATTAAAGAGACATTATTAACGGGATAATGATATGCGAAATAAGAACTCTAATATCTGATTGTAAATTTGTGATGTTCTAACTCATCACGTATTTCTGCGCTTTGTGTGAGTTGTTGAGAGACTTTTGATTATTTCTTTTCCTTTTTCTTAAGAGATAAATGGTTTAGCCATATGTGTTCCTGGATACTGAATTTTACAAACTGCAAACTTAATTTTACATGCTTATTATATTAACTGAAAGAATTTTTTGTCTAGACGTGTAAATTGTTTTTCAATTCCACATAATTTCCTTATATAATATATATATATATATCCTTATATATATATATAATTTCCTTTATAGCTTTCTTTTTTTCTGTAGAAGTAGGGCCTAGAACACTGTTCTAGAGCTTTTATCTTCTAGAACTACCTTAGATGTACTTTAGATGAGCGTGAGCTATTGTGTCGAGTTGGTGAGTAGGCTTTAATGAATGGCTCAGAGAGGGCCTATTGTTATGCTTCTATATTACATAATAGATTAACATATTGACAATGTTTAGACGACTCCATAGAAACCTTTTCGATCATATTATGTCTCTTTATACGAGGTTATTACACTTGTCTGAAAGGAGGAGCATATAAAACATACATTTCAGGTGTTTTATTTACATGAAGGAATACATTTGCAAAAAACTGCAAAACTCCCCAAATTTGTTGAAATATTCATTTTAGGGGGCATGAATATTTTTATGCATTATTCGACGAATTCCAGTTAACCTCTCAATAACCAATTTCGCATCGCAGTTTTGAATCCACTGGACCTTTTGCAGAAATTCCTATATGCCGTTTGAAATCCAATAGCGGACGAGTTATTAAGAGTTCCAACTTCCGCTGTTTGCTGCGATTTTCGTGCAAGATTGCACGACTTGTTCCGGCTGTCATGAAGCTGTTGCGGCTATGGGCGCTTGAAGTAGAGTAATACAGAAGCTGGGTCCGGGTAGCGTAATGGCAAACCGCACATCGAGTTGATCAGTGTTAACGAATTTCGCTTACTGCGCATGCTCAATGGTGTACCGTTGGCGAGGAAGGAAATACTGGCAATTAAGCATAAGTAACTCTACACAAGCCTGTTCATCATGTAGGTATTATGTTTAAAATTGTAATACTACGGAAATTGGTTTGTGGTTGATGCATTTGCTTCTGTTTCATTTCATTTTAGTTTATTTCGTTCATAAATATTATATTTAATATCAGTTATTTATAATAATTTCTTTGACTTTAATTCAGGAATTTAAACTTGATTTATTCCTTAATTTGTTAAACTATATACGAATAGATCGTATGGTAAGTACTCAATTGCTTTTATTCCTCAGAAGTATGATCAACAAACATTCAGTTAATATATCTCGTAATGTTTCCCGTTTTGTAATCTTTCTTAAACGAAAATTTCTATAGTTTATAGTCGATATTTACACTCTACGTAATGAAGCAACTTACAACCTAACAAGTTTTAAAACGCCGAACTGTTTATGCCCAGATAACAGAATATCAACCATATACCGTATATATCTTCTTTTAAAATTGCACGAAATTCTCTTCTGGGCATGCGCAGTATGCGAAATTCGTTTAACATTGATCAACTGAATGTGCGGTCTGCCATTACGCGTCCGGGTAGCATATAAGCAAAATGTACACTGCTAGGACAAAGGCTTGAGTTTGGCCAATGACAATTCAGATGAGCGTCATCATTAACTCCGCCCACATGAGTGATGTCATATTTCTGACGTTTGTTTACATTCTGTTGGGCGTTACGAAATGCGTTCTTTGAATGAACAACATTTTTACTCTGCAATGTAAATTTGCTCTTGTGATGCTATGTTTTAAATTTTCTTTAAAGTATTACTTCCTGACTGTTCGAGAAGGAATACAAATTTATGTCTCGAACTTTATAAAATTTCTCTCTATATGCATGTGTGTGTATATATATATGCGTGAGTATGGGCACACATACATATATTTTCAATATATAATTATATGTGAATTATATGCATCAATATATGTGTGTGTATGCATATGTATACATATATTTCTCCTTTTGGTCATTCTTCTCCATTGACCATTTTTCAGGATGTCAGATTTCCAACGAATAATCTATAAAGCTTTTTTTTCTTAATTTTATGACACAAATTAGCATTTTTAACCAAGAAAAAATAATTTTCCTCGGTTAATTCCCGCAGGTATATTTGATATATTAGATGATTTAACTCTTCATTACTTAAAAGTATCTGATTATGATTATACAGAATAATTTGTAAACCACACTTCACATGCATGTTCCAGCCATTAGTAACTTCCATCTGAGTAGAGCTAATTTTATATTGGAACAGTAATGTAATCCCAAAGCTTAATTTCTAAAAGTAGAAGTGCTGGAGCCCTATGGAAGACAGTTAGGAAAGAGGAAGAAGTGTAAATAAATAAACAAAATGACTATTACAATTATTAATAATTTAAAAATTAAACTGTTAATGATTATCAATTATTATTTAATTAATTCATAATTAATTTATTACCTATTTAAATAATTAAAGAAATTAAATAATTAAAATTAAATAAAATGTAAAGAGATAAATTTAAATTTAATAAGTGATTTTTAACGTAATTTTATTGTTAAAAATAAAATTTTCGATATCAAATTTCTGCTAAAATTGTTGTTCAGTTACATAAAAGAAGTACCGCAACCTTCTTATTTAAGGTTCCGATTCACTCCGGTTAGAATTAGAATATATCCCCAAAACTAAGAAGTACAAGAGCTGGGTTCCGGTGCAATTTAAGCTCTGAGTAATCCTTAATATTCCGAAACAAACGTTAAATTGTTGTATACAGATGTATACACATATATGCAGTTTCATTCAAACAGTTCAAACTAAATGTACATTCAAAGAACGCACTTCGTAACGCCGAACAATAGAATGTAAAGAAACGTCAGAAATATGGCATCACTCATGTGGGCGGAGTTAATGGTGATCTTCATCTGGACTGTCATTGGCCAAGTTTAAGCTGTTGTTCTAGCAGTGTACATTTTGCTTATATGCGTCCGGGTAGACAAAATTGCAGGTACAGGAAAGGGTGTGATCAATTGTCACGTGGTCTGTTTAGAGCTTCTGATTGGCTGTGTAAAGTCAAACGAATTTTAAGTTTTACTATTTAAGCATAAATACGAAATACAAAGTCAGTACAGTCATTAAGACTGCTGTTGGCCCCAGTTTAAATCCCAGCGAATGGGCTGGCTGCAGTGTCGTTTTCGTGGTTTCTCCAATATGTAGCATAGGCGGACCTAGTTTTTCATATAAATCTATCCACAACGTCATCCCTTCCATTAGGCAGATAGCCCTCATATGCTTTACCACATTCAATAATCAAACCAAATCAGAAGCCCTACGGCATATGTAAGAAACCAAGTTTTCAAATCTGAGGCCCGAAATTGCTTTATCTTCACGTACTCTGTGCAACTAGCAATGAATTTCTATAGCGGTACACCTTCCTGCTCGCGAAAATCGAGTTATGACAGGCACGGTTCGATTTGGACGCCACTGCCAAATGACGCAACATGGTCATTACTGTAACTGCTATAGTGTCACCATTACTCTATCTTTATAAAGGGAACTTACTCCATTTTTATAAAGGAAAATGTAGACAATGTTTTCAACTACATTCAGCAAAATATCTCTTGACGACGATATTTTCTGGAGAAATGAGAATTAATTTTTTAACTTACTTACGTATTATTAAGTGCATTCTTCTTACGTAACTTAAGTAGTTTTTATTTAAAATTTAACAAAAGTCGCTCTTATTAGAAGCATTTTTCCTTTATAAATCATATATATATATATAAATACAGTATAATTATCTAAAAATATTTCGGTTTTGATAAATTTCCTGCAAAGTAACTGCTTAGATTGACGCTCATATTTATAAAGAGGCATTTATAGTTTGCTGCGACAAAAAAAGCGCATTTTTTATAACAAAAAACTTAGTACTACGAAAAGTAATTTAGTAATGTTATCATTTGGATAGGTTTGAGAAAATTAATAGTTCGATATAAATTTAAATCAGTCAGTAAAAATACCTATTATAAAGACAATATTTTAATGCTTAAAAGCAGAAGCAGTGATAACGAAAGTTATTAAAATATTCAAGTATTTTTTATGAGCAAATAATCGAAACGTTTCTTAAAAGCTGACCTAACTTTAATACTAATTTTCTTTCATTTTAGGATGATTTTTTCAGTGATTAGTTTTTCGGCCTATTTGGCCGCGTTCCTGCTCCCTGTAGCCAGTGGATATGATCAGCTAGACTCCTTCACAGATACATTACTACGAGAAGTCATGAGCAGAATGGCGAGTCCAGAGGATGCTCTTGGTGGTAACTTTGATGATTATGGACTGCCACCTAAACTTGCTCCTCAGGATGAGCATGATCTCAAAGATTATCCTGGAAGAGCTTTTGAAGCAAGAAGGGATGCAATTCTTGGTAGAGAGCCTTCAATTAGAGATCAGGAGTACTTGGAACATTCATCTTTGTTTGGTCACCAATACGTACAAGGTAAGAACCATTTTCTGTGCGGAGTGAATACTTTCAAGCACAAGGAAAAGAGATTATTATAAAACTTAAACCAATTATTTTGAAATACAAGTAAAGTTTCAAAAACATCGTTATATTTCTAGTAGGATTTATTAAAAACTATTGCATTACAAATCCATTTCATGAACCTGTGTTCAATACTCTGCTCTTGAAATCAGTTCAAGTTTTAGTGCTGTTTTTAAGTGCTGTTTAGTCTTTTAAGTGCTGTTTTTAATAAATAACTGAGCAATTATTACCTTATAATTTTTCTCTGAGATTCATTTCCCTTAGCTGAACAATGAATGGCAAGATTTGAAATTGAATGATGTTTATTAAAAATTCAAATTTTAACTTATAAATTAGATAATATAGAAGTATTGCAAAGCATAGAAAAATTTAAAAACTAATACTCATTAAAGTAGTTTCACATAAATATTTATTAGAATTAAAGTAATTTTAGATAAATAAATAATCACAAGAATGAATTTAATGGATGAAAATCCCAAAGACTACTCTTTCGGCTTTTAAAGCCTAACGCATCAAACCACCCATTTCGAAATCCCGAATTCGATTCTGGGAGAAGGCAAAATGTATTTCTGAAGACATTTTTATTACTAAAAATTCCTTCTGACAACGCTTTTAGTTTTGATCTCAACAAAATGTATTGATTTTTATTTTGTTATTTTATATTTACACTTTATATCCTCCTAACCCCCCATCGTTCTAAGGTTAAGTGCTCTTTGGGAAAACTTTTCATTATGATATCTAAATGAGTAAAAGATTGCTAACATTAAATGGCAACTGTCTAATAAGAAATCTTTTAGCTCCGAAACTGTTTAGTAGTCTTTATAAGCCTTTGCTACTTATAGTCAAGAGGTATAAGGTTCTCTAAAACAAAATATTAAGTGTTGCCTAACAGCATAGGCGGATGGGTTTCGACTAACTTCGGCGGGCAACGTGACAAAAAAAGTAGTCACCCTTTCAAGTTATCGTTCTTTCGTAAAGTGCAAGGGTTTCATGGCCTAAAGACCCAAAGGTGCTGGTACCATTGTGACTCAAGCAGCAATGGAATGTTCAGAACACGTTCAGAGAGCGTGTCGTTCGTTCTATGACGGTGCTACGAGTATTTAGAACGTTCTACACAACGTGCTAAAGCGATGCATGTTACAATCGTGTTTATTTTGATCCTTCAAGTACAGAACTGGTACTTTTTAAAGCATGCTTATGCTATAAAGTACGCCATACAGGACGTGTTAAAGTGGTACGTGTTACAACCATGTTCTTAGGACATATCTTTCAACCTAAAACACTAATACTTTTCGAACTGTTCCCAACATGTGCGATAAAGTACGTTTTACAGGTCGTGCTAAGCCAGTGCTTGTTACAACTGTGTTAAAAAACCGTACATTCTAACTTAAAACACTGGCATTTTTCGAAATGTGATCAAGAACATTCATAGAACGTTCTACTAACATTTTACAAAAATGTTAATAGTAATACTTTTTGGAATTCTGCTGTCCATTACTGCACTCACTGAAGCCTATTGACGTGATTCAATAGGTTACATTCTGCTAGAATGATACTGAAACTTTCACAGAACATTCTAGGAATGTCATACAAAAGTAGTAGTGCCACGTTTTGAACTTCTACTGTCCGTTACTGAACTCTGTTATTGAACTTTGGATTTTTTTCAGAATGTCATTAAATATTTTTGCACCTATGAATTTAACGTTTTTTGTTGCATGAATTATACAATGATGATTAATGTTTCATTTTCTTTAAACCATCGGTATCAGATAACAAAACAGCGTTTAGTGAAATTTCCCGAATTTCTGATGAGCCCCAATCACCCCTACCTACAGGGTCAAGTACTGGCTAAGTAAATAGAAAGAAAGTGATTAACTGTTAGATGAAAACATCAAAAGGAAATGGGAAAAAGCAAATGTAAACAAGGTTTTGAATTTCCTCTATATCGCTACATACTGAGCTGTGAGTTAGTATGCCTACATCACTGCAAATTGAGTTGTGAATTCGTATTTAAAAAAGAGGGGAATTTAGACCGCGTCTTCCAGGTCGTTGCTAGTTATTATAATTCCTGTTTAGATCTTTATTCATTGTAATAAATTGTTAATAACAACATTCATTGTAATAACAACGTAATGTTTTGTAACATTTATAGATAGTTCAGAACTCAGTATGCAGTGATAGCAATTTTTTTAGTGTCTGTTTTGAAACTCTGACACAAGTAATAAAGATGTAACCAACCACTCATTCTTCAAGCTATTTCAGTTGAGCACTCAGTAATTAAGTTCCCAGTTAAACAACTGCTTTATTTTTAATTTTCCTATTGTTTCTAATGTCTTTAAATACTTTATTTGGAATGTTAAATTTCATCAACGACAAGTGTTGATGAGAGTGATGACTCCCAAGCAGTAAGAGAATAAAATAAGATGGGAAGGAGATGAGGGTAGTTTATTTATTAATCGTATAATTTATTTATTAATAAAAAACGTAACCATTTTTTAAAAAATATTTTTAAATTGATGAATTGATTATTTAATTATTGAAATTTAAATTGATTGCAGGAGGAGCTGGCGAAGGTACTCAGCGACTGAAACCTGATGGCAGCATGAAGAACATACAAGTAGTAAAATCGGATTCGGGCCTTCCTGCGTATTGCAATCCGCCCAACCCCTGCCCCCTTGGATATACAGGTAAAAGTTCTTTCCTGTGACTGATAAAAATTAAAACAGAGAGTATCCCGTTACTCTGTACGATAATTGAATTGATCATAGATAACTTTCTACTGGATTTCGAAATAAAAGTAGCATGAAACAGCCGGTTCAGTGGCAGAAGATCCCAGAACCAGCTAACTGGTAAGCGGACAGCGCGACGAGATGTGAGTAACTGGTCGGTATAATGATATCACAATTTGATAAGAGATTAGATGTTAGATATCCTTTTAATCAATTTTAGGAAATTGTTCCCTTAATGATTATATTAGGCTATCTCTGATTTTCATCCCCTTGTTAAGAACATTTTTCTTCTTATTCGACTATTTCAACCTGTAATTGTTAATTCCCATCCACGTCTGCACCTTATTTAACAATTTCATTCTGAATTCAGTTGCTCATTCTCGTAGCATTTATTTAATTTTAGTTGTAAGCTAATATTCTCACATTTATATTTTAGAATGCATTCGCAACTTTCATCCAAATTTTAGGACCATATTCACTGCTTCGTCCCACTAGGACCACAACTTTTCCTATCACTTCTGATATCTAATATCTCTTATTCGGTATTTTAGGATACTTTTCATCATTCTTATCATTAATTTTTAGATTTTTAGATGCACTCTCTATACTAATTTGACCATTCTACCCTTTTTTGAGTTAAACAATTACGATATAATACCATCTGCCTTCATGGACAAAGTTTTGATCAAATTAAGTATTTATTTGCGATACGCACATGATGTAATCCTAAAAAACCATGTCTTTCAGGTTTCAAATGAGTGTTCTGAAACTGAGAATACTGTTAAGTTCGTAAATATGGCAGAGAAAATTAATTTAAAAATATGGCTATACTTACAATAACGCTCAGTACTTCATAAATGTCAGTGTACATTATGTTAATATATGTATCATCAGTTATTTATGTCACTCAATATTACATCATCATTCAATACATGTTTTTATATTTTTAAATTAATATTTCATGTTTTTAAATTTTTATTTTTATTATAGATGAATAATCATCTGTTGTAAGAAAAGGGTCCATATCTAACGATATTTAGTTCGCATTTAATAACTTTCTTCTAAACCCACTTTGAGTCTCTTTCAATAAACTTGTCGTAGTCTTTTTTATTTTTTCGAAAACTTCTTCAGTTTCTCTTTGCAGATAATACTCTTTAAACAACTGTAAACATTTCCTACGGAAATGAGGACAGATGTGTTCAATTTTACCGTCTTCAGACTATCTCACCAATGGCCGAGTGGTAAAATTGCTGCAACAGGT
>KK122425.1:13410-33260 GCA_000611955.2 Stegodyphus mimosarum
TTTGTACAACGTTGCCATTGCTCGCTTTGAAATCCTTGAGTTTGTTCATCAAAAATTCGTTAAAGTTTTACAAAATAGGAAATCGTTAATAAAACAAATTCCAAATTTCAAAATTGGGCTTCCAGATGCGTCTATTCGCAGCAGGATGACGGCATTCAAAATTCGATGGCTTTAGATACCGTCGTTTTATCACAGTGCGAGAAACATACATACATTTAAGCACATTCTTTATTATTTAATTTCTTTAAATATAATACAGGGCTGCAATATTTTGTGGCAACAATTTGAAAAGTGGTACAGACTTTTAATGTTTCCGACGCAAAATCGCAAAACGAAAACAATAGTCCTTCAGGGACAAAGCCCCTTTGGACTAATTATTTAACTGTTTTAAAGTAAAAAGAATTCATTAATGTTGTAGAGTCATTATTATAGTTTTGAAGCAGGAAACGTTGAAAAATGTGCAGTTCTATCGCCGAGACATGAACCCTGGATCTCTGGAATACGCGCCAAGTGTGTTTCCAATTACACAACGAACGCTTGCGGAAAGAAAAGAGAAAATGCCTTTTGTACTCCCCGTTGTAAAGGATGACTAGGGATTATGGGACCCAGTCGCCAAATCCTGGTGGTCATGAATTATCGTCTCCCATCCTTTAGTTCGGGCGCCACTTAGGATATTTCATTAGGATATTTTTGAAGCAGGGAACGCTGAAAAATAGGCAATGTCCTCTCTGGGACTCTAACTCTGAACCTTTCGAATACGCGTCGAGTATGTTTCCAAATAAAGCCTTTACCTTATAATACAGGGGGGGGAATCATTTAACAGGTTATTAAACAGATGCTATCTGAATTCCGTGCAACATTCTTTCTTCTACATTTAGCAAAAGATCCCAGCAGATTTAGTTTCCACGTTTGATCTATAAGTTAAACATGTTCCAGGCATCTGGTTTTAAAAAAATAAAAATCAATGCCCAAGAGCTTGAAGAATAAATTTAATTCTTTGCCCGAGAGACTCTTCTTTCAGGAAACTTTTATTTTACCCGGAAACAAATTTCAAATTATGCACAAAAACACACGGAAGAGAAACTTACGCACATTAGAGGAAATGGGGTGAAGAGGAAAATAAAATGTCTAGATGTAGTATTCTTAGCTAAAGAAGCTTTGCTTAAAATACTTTTAAAAAGAGAAAAAGTTTTGAAGACATATTTTTTTTTCTGGTGAAGCATGAACTTTAGATTTACTACAAGCTTAAAACATTTTAATGACTGCATATGGCTCTTTTGTTGCTGCTGCTTTTTAGGTTTTTACTTCCCCCTCTTTACTCACCTCTGATTTGCAATCCTTGCACTTTAATTACTATCTTCTTACAAGTCTCCTCTCTCTCTCTACGGCCGATAACATATTTTTTTTTCTTAACTCCTTACTTCGTTAAAACATAGAGGTTATAAAATGCTATTTTTGTTCTCCCCGTTGATTTTTTTTCCATATTGTTTTTTTATTATGAGTTAACGTAAGTGAAGAAAAAGTTTTTGTAAGATTTAGAAAGTATTATGTTTTTTTTTTTTTTTGTTTTTTTTTAAAACAACTTTCCATTAATTCTTTTGTTTCTAACAAGGCTCGTGAACTCGAATTTCAACTGTTAGTTGTATAAGTATTTCTCTGACAGGAAATGAAAGCCTGTGGTCAATTGACACTCTTGATAATGTGACACATTTAACTTACGCAAAAGTTTATATTAAATATGAACCTTAATGACACCGTTGTTTCTATATTACAGCCAACGACAATACAGTTGAATTATGCAAAGTTTTCGAATTCCTCAGATGCAAGATATTGTTCATAAAATCCCTGCTGTAAATAATATACCAACGTTCTCACATGATTTCTTACAAAGACAATCTGAATACCATCGAAATAGTATTTATATATCTCTACCGTTATACTGCCCCCCCAAAAAAAGGGACAGTTCTGTATCTCCCGTTCTACTGGGCCGATTGACGAAATTCATATTGCGTTTTTCATGTCTCGAAAGCGCGACTTAGGATATGTATTAGAGTTACATATAGCACTGTTATAATATAGGTATTTTGACACAAAATCAGACCATTTCTGAAATAACATATCCATTGTATCTATGTTTCGATTCTACGACTCACATTATACCTGAATATTAAGTTTTGTAAACTTTGGTGCAAAATTTGCGGAGAAATTAAAAAAATCTATCTTGGCGTATATTTTCAATTTGCGTCATAATACACTGCTCGACATTGAAAATGAAACCCCAAGAAGGAGTGGTCAGAAAGTGATGAAATTTGGAAAAACGACAGAGACAGGAAGCAGCAATAAGTGATCTTTATTTCAAAATGATAGTCAGAATACAGAGCGAGAACGGCGTCGGCTCAGTAGGATAGGTGATTGGTGATAGCAGGGCCGGACACCCGGACGGCTTACAATGACAACTCGGGTGCTATTCGAACCCTGCAGCTTTCTGTAGCTGAAACTTTTACAAATAGACATAAATATACAAGAAGACACTAATATACTTATAACAGATGGACACAATGCGTCTGATAGAGAAATGCGTATTCACTGTGTGCTTAGATACTTATGCGACTTTATACGTAGACACTAATACGAGGAAGACATTTATACGCTTATAAAGGGGTGCTAGTACACTTATGGACGCTGATACACAAATTTACATAGACACTTATACACTTAACGACGTGGACACTACTACGTAAATACAATATACTCATAAATACGCATATACAAAGTTCGCATGTTTACAGTTCGCTTATATACATAGACACTAATAATGCGACACACTAATATACTACAAAATGCGACACAATATACTATAGACTACTATACGTTGACACTAATACGTGGGTACGATATGCACATAAAAACGCATTAATAAAATTATTCTACAATAACTTACACATGGATACAATACACTGATATATGTAAACACTTACACTAAGATACGTAGACACTTACATTATATTACGATATATGTGGAATTAAGTATTGGTACACATAGATACTGCGTAAATTCGATAAATTTTAAAATGCACTTTTATGTGAATATACATTAATACACTGTATTACTACAGGTGTTACTCTGTATGTACTTAGATCTTGAAACATGACAACATGATGCCAGAGTACATTTATAGACACAATGCACCAATGACACGATACGTCAATGTACATAATGCTACACACTAAGATACTGTACACTAAAAGATAGACGCAATACACCAATGCACATAATTGAGACACATTAATATACTATACATCAGTATTCTATACACTAATTTACTATACACCAGTATACTATACGATAATTCACTAATATACTATACACTAAAAGATAGATACAATACACCAATGCGCATAAATGCGACACTCTAGTATACATTGACACTAATATGTAAGTACCATATACACAAAAATACACGTAGGTATGATAATGCAATTATTCTAACATACACGTGGATACAATACACTGAGATAGGTAGAAACTTACGCTAATCACAATACACCAGTGCGCATAAATGCGACATACTAGTATACATTGATACTAATATGCAAGTACCATATACACAAAAATACACAGAAGGTAAGATAATGCAATTATTCTAACATACACGTGGATAGAATACACTGAGATAGGTAGAAACTTACGCTAAATTAAGATATATAAAAAAGTTAAGTATTGATACACATAGATACTGCGTAAATTCGATATATTTTAGAATACACTTTTGTGTAAATATTAATAATACACAATACTACTACAGGTGTTACTTTGTATGTACTTAGATTTTGAAACATGACAACATGATGCTAGAATATATTTATAGACACAATACACCTGTGACACGATGCGTCAATATACATAAATGTTACACACTAATATACTATACAGACACAATACATCAATGCGCATAAATGCTACACACTAATATACTATACACGTATATACTATACACTAATACACGATGCACTAAAATATAGACAATGCACCAATGCACATTAATGGGACACACCAATATACTTAACACTAATATACATTGACAATTATACGTAAGTACCATGCCCACAAAAATACACGTGAATTAGATTATACAACTATTCAATTATACTGCTGTAACATACACGTGTATACAATACACTCATAATACATGAATACAATACACGTAAATAAGATTAAACAATTATTCATTTATACTATACTACTGTTACATACACGTGAATACAATACACTGAAATATGCAGGCACATACACATATTAAAACACTAAATACTACGTGGATTCGACAAATTGTTAAGTGCACACAAATGCGAATGTTAAATACAAGACTACTACAGGGGTTGAACCTCTTAAAACTTGACAACATGATATTAGAAATTTACACTTTGGCTGGTAGAGATGTATATAAGAAAAAGGCGGACATAAACTGTAAGAGAATTCTACGCTGCACTATACACTTGTCTATGCATTATTCTCTTGGTGCGTGCACGATGGGTACAGTCCATGCTGAGGTACGTTGTAAATGCGTTTGTGGTACGCTGAGCATAAAAGGGACGGTAGCAAATCAGGTCTCAAAATGTCGTCGAAGTAACACTGTGCCTCTAATGATGACCAAAGGGGTCAGGCTATCAAGGAAACTGGCAGTCCAGACCATAACTCCTGGTTGAGGGCCTGGGTGGAGTGCAATAGTGAAAGCAGGATCGGCACGCTGCTCTGGGTGTCTTCAGAAACGTCTTCGATGGTCGTCAAGATACAGTTCGAAGTGGGATTCGTCGGTAAAGACTATTCGTCCCCAGTCAGCGTCATTCCAACTTGATTCAGCCAAGCACCACTATAATCTGGCTCCACAGTGTGCAGACGTGGGTGGCAGGTGGCGTAACGATAAGTACGAGCGTATACTATTTCTTCTATCAGCCGTCTGTGAATGGCCATGCTGGACATTCGTGTGCGTGTCGCACGTTTGATGGTTGATAGCCATAAATCAGACACTGTGACAGCTGATCTGACAATCACTCTGCCCTCCCGATCTGTTGTGGCCTTAGGTCGACCGTTACCATCTGAAATCTGCTATTGAGCACCCATTCTTGCCGCCATCTTCTAATCGCCGCAATGGTTCGACTCATATGACGAGCGATTCTCCGATTTGCCCAACTTGCTTCTTTCAGTCCAATGATACGACCTCTTTCAAACGGTTGCTCATAATGAGCTCGAATCCTGCGGCGAGGCATTTTTTCAGTCGTTGAAAGGTGTCCTAAATTGCAATGCAACAGAAAGTTTTAACAACAGTTCAAGAACAGCTCTTTATATACATCTGCTGAAAGCGCAGTTCCGATGCGCTGGGGATTGCACTGTTCATTTATTGGACACCAAATTTTGATCATTTGCATATTTGGTCAAAACATTTATGCATACGAAATTTCAAAGTAATCGGATGATTCCTTCTTGGTGCGTCGATTTTTTTTTCTTAAAGATTGTATTTACACCAGAAAAACATACACGGAAAATTCGATTATTCTTTATATTTGTATCTGGGTGAAACATTAAACATAAATGCTGGCAATGCTCACTTTGACGATAGTTTTCTTTGATTTATAAACCTTATTCTTGAAGAACGTACAGAGGCAAAATCTCCTTCAACCGACACGATCGCGATTTAGGTTTGCGTGCATTTTGCCTTTGCATTTCGTATTCAGTGTATCAAAAAGAAGACAAGAATGTCAGTTTAATACATTTGATGAATTTTTAATCTTATTGTTTCATAGCAATACTTTCATTAATTTGCACAAAATGAAATGAAGATATTTATAATGAATAATTACAGTCTCAATTTAACGCTCGGTTGGATATTAACGTAAGTCGATTTTTCTTACCGTAAAAACTAATTACAGGACGAAAATTCATAACCAACTATCTTTCATATCGAGCGAGATATGATCTATCTGCAGTTCTGGAAGAAAACATAAAGAAGAAAATAATAATAAAAAGGAAAGGGCAAAAAATGTAATCCAAGACTTATAAAACTAGATACATTTGAAATAGGTACTCAAATGCAAAAGAAATTTACGAACCGTGTATAAAATAAGGAGAGTGAAAAAAGCCCAATTAATATAGATTGCAAAGAATGGCAGCACTTTTTCACGTTTCGAGTTATTTAATGATACACGTTTAACATTACACGTGAGGAGAAATTCCTTTCATAAAAAATAGATTTCAGACTAATTAAGGAAAATGTTCTCCTTTTCTAATTAATTAACTTCTGGATGCGAAGGAGAAGGGAAAAAAATTAGAATATTATTCATTTGTCTTAATAGAAAAGTAAGTTAATTTTAATTGCTTTCGAAGAAATATTCAATAAATTACTAAGTTTGAATTTTTAAACAAATATTCGATAGGTAAGAGTATCTATGACCTTTGAAGCTCTAATTTAATCTCAAAGGTGTATAGATCGTAATATTACCTAGCAGTAACTTAATGAATGTAAATATGCATCAAAGATTTAAAATGAAATGAAGAAAAGACAATTAAATATAACCATAATTATTTATTTATTTTGCAAAAGGTTGGAAAATGAATTTTGAATTATTTGTGTTAAACGGAAAGCAACTGAACACATCATGCAAGGTAATTCAAAATGGTTGGTACAAAAATTAAAACATACCTATGATTAATTTAGGCATCAAACAACAATTTGAAAATTTGAAAATATAACGCTGATTTTTGTTGTTTGACTTCTAAATTAATATCTGGTGCGAAATTTACGGAAAAATTCAAAAATTTATCTTGGCCCATTTTTTTTCAGTTTGCCCCAAGAATAATTTATTTGGCGAACTTCTTAATTTATGGCAACCTATTTTCCTTTCCGTTTTTGCCATTGAGCGGAAAAGAATTTTAACAAAACCCGTAAACCACATTTGGCGTTATTATCGCTCAAACAAAAGACGCCGAGTTTCAAAACTCGCGAATATGTTAACTCATCTGAGAAAATTTTAAATAAAAGACTCTAATTTTTTGCAGGTGTGCCTAGAAATGCGTCTGCTTTAAGACGATGTTCAAAATTGTATAGGTTTATACTACAAAATTTTATTCGAAAAATTTATAAAAAATATTTAAAAATACAAATTTAAAAAATAAACCATAAAAAATGTGAGAATTGTATTTAGATTAAGCTTGAATTTTCGAATTATGGGAGAAGGAATCAAGTAAGTTTAATTTAAAAACAGCTTTAGAGATATTAATAAATACAAATTCAATTAACACTGAGGAGCTAAAATTTAGAGAACCTGCTCGTACGATTTTTACAAAACTTGTCAGTTTGGCATAATTTGTGTCGTAGAATCAAAATAGGAAAAAACAATGGCATATCAGTTTAGAAAAAGTCCGATTTTGTGTCAAAATACCTGTATTAGAACAACGCTATATATAAATCTAATATACAGTGGCTCTCAAAAGTGTTCGTACACTTATGGTTATCATTGAAATAGAACGACTTTCTGAATGAGATTTTAATAATAAGATTTATAATCTATTCGCAAAAAAATTACATGAAATATTTTTAAAATATAGCGAAACATTATTTTTAAGAAATTAATAATAAAAAAATGACAAACATTTTATCTCACAAAAGTCTTCGTACACTTCAAAAAAATCTTGACATATTACTCAATATTTTCATTTTTCGTTAAATTAATATTTAGTAGGATATCCTTTAGCATCCACAACAGCTTTTAAACGTTCTGGGAATACATGTTACTAGTTTTTTTCGTAATTTCTGTCTCAATGTTCATCCACTCTTTAACCATGACTGTTTTGAATTCACTTTTCGTTTTGATGTCGTGCTTTTGTACTCAAACCTCCAGTTTTCTCCGAATGTGTTCTATGGGGTTTCAATCTGGCGACTGAGGTGGTGTTTTCAAAACCTATGGACAATTATAGAGACACCACAGACGAACGTTGAGAGCCGTATGCTTAGGATCGTTATCACGATTAAAAATAACGTTGCTTCCAATATCCAAACTTTGGGCCGATAATTTTAAATTGTCTTTTAAAATATTTAAATAAAGAGAAGGATTAATTATAAAATCAATAAATACCGGATTACCTAGTCCTGATGCTGCCATGCACCCCCACACAAGAACACCTCCACCGCCATGCTGAACTGTTCCAACTAAGTTCTTAGAATGTAGTTCCTCATTTTTTCTTCTCCATACAGTTATTCGACCATCGGAGCCAGAAATCTTAAATTTGCTTTCGTCAGCAAAGAGGACATTATTCCGGTACGTTTCCGGTGTATTTTTCATTGATTTTGCGAATGAAAACCTATGCTTTCTGTTTTTCTCACTAACAAAACATTTTTACGGGCAGAACGCTTATGTAAACCAGCTTCTCTGAGAATTCGTCGAACAGTTTCGGGTGAAATTGAAGTAGAAAACTTTGCATTAAATTCTGTAGAAACTTTTACAGCACTCAAACATGGGTTTTTCACAAATTTTCCAATGATAAATCTCTCAATCACGTTTAGTTAACTTTCTGGATCTACTTTTTCTTACCTTGTTTTCAATCCGATTTTCTTCTCTAAAGCGTTTTATCACATACATCACTGTAGAATGGGATAAATTAACTAATTTAACGATATTTGGAATGGATTTACCAGTACTATGGTGAAACATTGTCAGTTTTCGAAAGCTCTTTTTAATTTCTTTACGACTGCGACCCATTTTTCAATAATAAATAGAATAGTATGAAGTAAACAATAAAAAATTAAAGCAAACGATTTTTTAAATGCCACCACAATGCAAAAATTAAAAGTGGCAAACAATCATTCTAAATTTGATTTTATCCAAAAATATTTCAGTGTACGAAGATTTTTGTGAGATAAAATGTTTGTCATTTTTTCATTATTAATTTCTTAAAAATAATGTTTCGCTGTATTTAAAAAATATTTCATGTGATTTTGTTACGAATATATTACAGATCTTATTATTAAAATCTCATTCGGAAAGTTTACTTTTAATTAATGGATAGAGCTCTATTTCAGTGAAAATATAAGTGTACGAACACTTTTGCCAGCCAGTGTATATTTATGTGGCGCTTTCGAAACATGAAAACGCAAGGTGAACTTCGTCAATCGGGTCAGTAGAATGGGAAGATGTAGAACGATCCACTCTTCTTTTTTCTTGCGCAGTTAGAACTAATATTATTGGGCAGCCGAAAGGCCGCCACTAGCTATTTTTCTTTGAGGTGTTTTGAAAAACAACTACACCTGTTTAACTGAAAAAGAATTAACGGTTTCTAACTCTGTTTGCTGTTTTAATATTTCCTGTATTTTACAATTTTTAAAGGATGTTATTTTGAGTGTTTATGTAATATTTTTGTCTTGCCGCGTAGTAAGAATTGAATTAATTGAATGAGAAATACATCCCTAATGAATTTCGTGGAAATAAGTTTAAATGAAATGAAGCAAAAAATATCTACAATATAATAGGCCGTGAGAGGAAGTTATGTGCTGTCCGCATCAGGTTTTTACTAAACAGGCTACTTAGTGTGCAATGAAATATATGACCATCAGCATACAGTGAAGATGATTTCATCAGATAAAATTCTACTAATACTAAATATACATTGTATGCCTTTCTACTTTAACATTACGTGGTTCCCAAATGCCATTTAACTTTGTAATAAGCATGTGAAACTCTGCATTTCGCTAGAAGTTAATATAGGCTGCTTCGAAAAGCTAGGCTTGATTACCTAAACACAAACGATAGTCTAGGGAAACAATGTATCATCTGTTAGATCCGAATTGCGATGCTGCGAGATTCGCATTGCAATAGGTCAGATGAAAGCTGTGTATCAGATATGTAAATTATCTTTAAATACCAGTCGGATTTGCACGATATATATCGACGTAGGTACTATAATTTGGCAATCTATGCATTCCCTTTTGTCACATAGAAAGTAGCCTTTTGAAGTTGTTATCCCACTGCGGAGTGAAATAAGTGTAATATTGCTGTAGATTTACACGCATTTGCATTTGCATTTTGTATTATACCGTGAGCGTGAAATCAAGGTTTCGGTCGCGAAGAATTGCAAGTGCTGGCAAGAACTAAACGAAATCTGATGTATATGTTACCGTTAAAGTATATAATGCAGTCTCTACATATAATAAAACAAAGAGTTTGTGTGTGTGTGTCTTTGTCGTGTTGCAAGTAAGCTAATAGACCCAGGGCCACGAAATTTGGTACATAGGTGTATCTACACAAGAGCCAGCGCACCTCGAAGCGATTTGTTTCGAAATTCGAATTCGAATTTTTTTTATTTTATGTTTTGTGACAAAATCGCGTCATTTTGAGACATAATGGGCTACAGGAAAGCGAGATTTCACTCTATACATTTCATTTTTACATCGTCGTGAAGCGTAGACACTTAGCTATTTTACGAACTTAAAATATATATTTTGTATTTTTTTTAAATTTTTTAAATGAAACTTCCGCATACACTTCTCACATCTCAGATATTATAAAATGTAGTTTTGGCAACAATTTTCCTTTCTTATTGTTGTTGATAGATTTTTGATGAAATTGCATCATTTTGAATAGTTTCATTCTTTTAAAAATTTCGGTTTGGCAACAATTTTTCATCGTATTTCTTACGTTACTGTTTTTAAGACACTGAAAAGTTTAAGAAATTAAAAAGTTGTTTCTTTTTGCAACGGTAAATTGTTTAATTACTTTATTAGGATAATTAACATTTGTATCAAGGGATATTGCTTATTTCATTGTAATATTTTATACAAGTTAAATGGCTGCGATGTGACTGCTGACACATTTCTTCAGAAGATTACCTAAAGTATCATAACATTTCAAAATTTCAGAAAAAGGATCATTCAAACTATCGAGTAAGAAAATGTTTAAAAAATTTTAATTTTACTGTAGAATTTTTATATAATTTTTTATGTTGTCATGGTGGTGCTTAAGGTTAGGTTAGGTTAGGTTATTCAATTATGGCAAAGCACACGAGGGCTATCTGCCTAAAGGGAGGGATGCCTTCGTGGAGGACTTTCTAAGAGAAACTGGCTCGTATACACGTTACACATGGGGAAAACCACAAAACACCCATGCAGCCAGCCCGTTCGCGGGATTCGAACCTCGGACCGAACTACCAGTGTTCAGCGTCTTTACCGCTCGGCCGCTGGTGGGCCGGTGGTGCTTAAGAACGGGGATATAAATTATGCTTTAACAAATGTTTAATGCACATCTCATGCAATTAATTTGCTAAAAATTCAAGATGTATATGTTTTTATGGAGATACATCAGGGCCGTATACAAAGGAGGGTTGGAATCTTAACAAAGAAAAAAAAGTTGGAAGAACTTACGGGGCCATCGGTCCCAGGTGTGTCTTTTAGGCATTTTTCCGATACGTTTAAAAGCCAGACGAAGGCTGGCCGCATAGCGGCTAGTTATTTCATAAAATGCCTAGTTATTCCATAAAATAACTGGTCGTGTCCATTAAAGTGTGTAATATGTTAATAATTTGACACTTTAACTAGTTATTCTATGAAATAACTAGGTATTCTATAAATTAACTAATGAGAGACAGTTAAAGCGCAAAATAAACAATTTATCTAAAATGAAATAACTAGGTATTCTATAAGTAAACTAATGATAGACAATTAAAATGAAAAAAGAAGCAATTTATCTAATTTATGCAGCGTATAAATGGTATTTATGGAAACGTACCATAAAATCATGTGTTACAACAAGGATTACTAAAATGACACTTGGAATTACAAAGAACATTATTTCTAAAAAACCTTTTTTGTTGACACACTGGGTTTTACACGAACATTCCATATTGTTAAACGAAACGTAAATGTACCTTATACTAAAAAGCGAGATATATGATATAGATTATTTTACACTTTA
This sequence comes from Stegodyphus mimosarum, assembly GCA_000611955.2. Taxonomy (NCBI): domain Eukaryota; kingdom Metazoa; phylum Arthropoda; class Arachnida; order Araneae; family Eresidae; genus Stegodyphus; species Stegodyphus mimosarum. The sequence goes on from KK122425.1 coordinate 25,369, forward strand.
ACGGGCTGCAGATCGTTATTCTATGAAATAACTAGTTAAACCATGAAATACAAGAGAGTTTTACACTTTAACGGACACGATCAGTTATTTCATGAAATAACTAGGTATTCTATAAAATAACGGATTTTATACTTTAACGGTAACATATACACCACATGACTTCCTTTCACGGAATATTAAAACATACACAATTTCCCTGCATTCGTTTTAAAAATATTGAATTAATAGTTAAAGAATTTTGAATTAAATTTACTTCTTCGATAGCGCATAAACCACAATGCAACAAATACGCTCTTTAATCTACAGTATATTTATTTACCATAGCCACACTTCGGCGCTAGGTTCATTTAACAGCGTTACATCTCATTCATTTTATAACTCAGAGTAAGCAACAATTATAGCATCTGAAGAATTACCACAAGTTCTATTCAGATACTATAATAAATCTAAAATAGCGTATAGAAGAAATTAAACAAATAAAAAAGAAACAGTTTTTCCCAGACGATTCAGCGCCGTTTACCTAACGCGCATGCGCTAATTAATTCAATTAATTCAGTTCTCACTTCGCGGTAAGTCAAAAATACATAAAAATTTAAAATATTTTCATTAAAAATTGAAAGATATACAAAAGCATAAACCACCAAGTACAGTTAAAACAATTAAAAAAACAATTTTTGCAATTAAAATTACGATTTGTACGCAAAAACCAGCTAATAACTTAAAGGATAATTCCAAAATGAATCAAGCAATACTTTAATTCGCAATAATAAAAGAAGACGTTACTTTGTTGTAGCAAAACTTAGTTTCTCTAGATTGGCAACAAATCCACCATTCTTCTAAGCTTCAAGTGTAAGCAAATATGGACGCCAGCATAACCAAAAATTAGGCTTAGCCTCACTAAAAAAAACTTTTAAATTGTTGATATTTCCGCAATTATAGCCCACAGGTTAACCAAGGGCATCAAAATCATAACCGAAAGATAAGAACAACATATTTCAATCATTTTTAAAGCAAAAAATGCACAATTTAACATACAATCTTATAGGAGTAAAAAAACTGAGCTCACTAAGAGGAGTAACAGCGTGGATATATATATACATATATTCATATACTTTTGGTGCGGCCGATTGCAACTAAAATGCGAGGTGCACAACTACATGTTATAGCAGGCTTATATACAAAATTTCAACGTTCTGAGTTTACTCTCTTTTGAGAGATTCATACAAACGTACGTACAAGGGTACGTACGCACAGACGCCACGAAAAAATCTCTTCAGAATCTATTTTAAATTAGTTTTATAATTATTTGAGGGAGAAAAGAGTCCTTTATTCTGTCCTTACACACGGATCTCACTCAAAAACATCTTTAAATCGCACTTGATAGAGGTCAAAATAGATGTTTTCGTTGAAATATGGTACCCGAAATTTTTCGCGATTACAATACTTTTTTTTACTTCGTACAAGGAAGTAATAACATTCACTCGAAGACCAGAAAATGCTCTGTATGAAAATCCCAAAACCTCAGTTTAAATCCTACCTGCTTCATTTGCATTCTGTTGAGGAAACTGGAAAGTAGAAATTATATTAAAGATACAAATCATAATAACTGGTTAATTCAAATAACAAACCTACATATTTTAAGACGAAATTATTTAAAGAGTCTTATTCTACAATGAAAAGCATCCAAATTTCTCTCACTTTGCACAAACTGAAACCGGACCCATCAAAAGGTTTTGTCAGAAGTAGGAATTTTTCGTGTGTAACGAATTGGAAAGCTGTCCTTCCTTGTGTAATTTTAAGTCCTTAACCCTTGGAAGTTAATGTTTGCGTCTAATTTTCATACATTTATTATAAATTTTAACACAAAAATGTCATTATTACATGAATTTTTTTTGCGCTTTAACAGTACAAAACCTGTGTTTTAAAAATAGGGAATAAAAAATATTTTAATACGTTTCAAGTCCCTTAATTTTTACTTCATTGTACTAAGTATTATAATGGCGAAAATTTTCGGGTACCACGTTTCAACGAAAATATGCATATTGACCGCTAACCAATTGAATTTGTTGATGTTTTTCCATGCAATCTGTACGGAAGGACAGAAAAAAAGACCCTTTTTCACAAAACGGTGTAAGGTTTTAGTTTAAACTAACAAAGTTTTATGTTAATTTTCTCTTTCCTGTAAGTTCTTATTTCAACTTCCCGTTAGAATGACCGCGCGTTTCAGCTTTATGCTAATTTGAAGTAGAGCCAAGTTTTATATTTAAAAGGTTAGCAAGGAACTTCTTAGTGTGAGATAGCGTTTAGTCTCAGATCACTGCGGCTCTCTTCGACGTCCACCTGACTAGCTAGTATTTAAGTTCTAAGCCTTAGGGCTGTTACTCTAATACTTATTGAAGTAATCTAAGTGCGTTAATATGAGCTAAATCTTGCTACGAACCACTGATAGTTTAGCATAGAGGCCAACCTCGCGTTCATAGCTCTATGAGCAACAACTACTTAATTTCTATTTAACTTTATTTTAAATTATTTGATTGTTTAAGTTAGACGCAAGTGCGGTCATTATTTTCTGTTATCCCTCCCGAGTTGGGAAGTGGCTGTAAATAATAGCGGTTTAATAAAAGGGTAATTTTAAACCCCTCTTACATGCAGTTATTCTACCACTTAACCATAGTAATTCTACCACAGAACATAGCGGCATTCAGCTCCTCTTCGAGATCAGGACTTTGTTACAGTTACGTATATGTTCGCCAAAAGTATGCACAGAACACTCAGTCCTGACAACGGTTGCAAAAAGTATTTAAAATGGATTCAGAAGAGATTTTTTTCGTTACATCTGTACGTACGTACCTATGTACGAATGTATCTAGCATAACTAAAAAACCAGTAGCCTCAGAACCTTGACATTTTGTATATAGGATTGCTATAACATGTAGTTAAGCGACTTCCTTTTTGATTGTAATCGGCAGCACCAAACGTTTGTATATATATATGTGAAATATAAAAATACGATGGCTATGCTTTACGGGAACATGCAACCTGTAATTAACTTTCCGCAATTTCAGAATCTTCCCCCTAGACCACTACTTTCGAGAACACTCTGGCCTGTTATAAAAGACACTCTGGCTGCTACTATAAATAGCTCTACGAGCCATTTCTCATCAGACTGCTTCCTGCCATTGCCTGCTATAAGAACGCTTTGCTCTGTCTCTTCATCTTCTCTTTGATGAAAATATTTACGAAGTCAAGCTTTTAAATTTAATATTATTTCTATTCAACTCACTATGGATAAAAAAATTGGAGTTCTTCGTCAAAAGGAAAATTAGTCGGCCATTTGAATTGAAAAAAGATATCGAGTGTTGAATTCTTCAGTCTCATCTTTCCTCTCGCCTTATCACTCTGCCATCGCGACTGTGTTCCGAAACAATGACATACATATATATATATATATGTCTGTGTGTGTATATATATGCCTGCTATGTTACTCGGCTTCGTGAGCTCATATTTTTATTTATATATGTTTTTAAATTGTGAATTTTTTGCTTTACGAATGATTGAATTATCATTAAGGTTTTTATACTTTACTTAATCTGCATGCAATAGTTGTAGAATTATCAACAATTTTTAAAAGTAGTTTAAGTGTGGCTAATCCTAATTTTTTATCATACCAGCCATATTTGTTTGCGTTTGAAACTTAGCAGAATAGTGAATTCAGTTTCTGTACTTTCCGTGTCTTTTTACCGAGTGGGAACCAGAAGTAAATTTTCAGTTTTGTGTTCATCGAAGAATTTGACTTCCCGCTAGCCGAATTGCTTACTTTTGCTTAGAAATTGTTCTTTTAATTATTTTAACTGTAGTTGGTGTTTTGTATTTTTCTATGTTCTTCAATTTTTAATAAATATATTTTGAGGTTTTATGTATTTTTGTTTTGCTGCGAAGTGAGAACTGAATTAACTGAATAAAAAATATATATCTAACGAAATTCGAGACCATAAATTTAAATGAAATGCAGCAAAAATGGCGAAATAATGTGATGTGTACATCAGATTTTTATTCAAGAAGATCGGAACTAAGAAAAGGCAATTTAAAGAATAACAGATGCCGTTTTTAAATCTTTTTTTTCATTCCTGGGAAAAAAATCACTTTTACTACCATGCAAACACAATGAACTCTTATTTTAGGAATTATTCTTTCAGAAATAAAACTTTAAGAGCTTTTAGATAAATTTTTATACCTAATTCCCAGCAATATGAAAGCAACAAAGAATAATTTGAAACGCACATTACATTTTTTATTGTCTAAATTTGTTTCAAGTACCTCCTTTTGTACTGTTTGTGCTGGACTTTAAAAACATCAAATATTAACGAAGTTTCTGAAAAAAAAGTATATAATTAAATTGCTTTAATTTAATCGTTGCGGATGGTGGAACATTCCTTATGAAGCGTAAAATTCTTTTTAAGTTAATTAATTACTTTATCCCAGAAGAGGAAAGGGGAATACATAATGCTGTGGAAATATAAACTCTGATTTTTAACTTTATTGTGTAGAAGGCTTAGATGATTCGGTTTAGTATAAAGTAGATAAATATTTGCTAACCTGATTTTTATTTATGTATTGCCTTTGCTGAATTTTAACTTCAGCCGGTAATAGCGAAATTAAATTTCTCTTTGTTAATTTTCGTGCTTAAACAGGCATAGAAATTAATAAGTTTCGTGTTAGTTTTTGATTGCTTTCAAGTACATGCTTTGACAGCATCATTCATTTTCAAACTGTCAAATAAAGTTAAAAAAATTTAGTTGTCAGTTCTAAACAAGCAAGCCGAAATCCGTTAAAAATTACTATCAAACATGTTTTTTTAATTACGAAACTTAATAGGAAACGCACAGTGTGAGCCAAATTATGCCAGGGCTAAGTTCTTTCAAGACAAGCTTAATTTTAGCCAGATTAATAGAAGGTATATTACGTGTGATTGTGAAATCAAACTATAAATCCAATTCTTATAAAAGCTTATTCGAAGTTCCACATCTTGCTTAAGAATTCAATCGCATTTTAAGTAGTCATGATATCAGATTCTATCACCTAAGCCTAACAATTAAGTTAAGCCTAATTGCTGTACAACTCGAATAACGCGCAAGCTGGCTCTGACTTAAAGTCGTTGTAACAAGCCTAATGGTGAGAATAACTCAATGCCGCAGAATACTATTCGCAAGGAAATCAGCTTAGCAACGTGGTCTTCAGCAGGCAAAACGTGCTCTAATTCTTCCTCTAGAACCTTCCTTTAAACACGCTCCTCTTTCTACCTCATTTGAGTATTTACGCGAACTCGAAATTTATAATCTGGCAAGAAAATGGAAGCGTGGAAGATAGGAAAGTAGTTTTAACATAAGAAACTGGTTAAAGAACTTAAACGTGAAGTGTATGGTATAAAACCAGAATCCAGAGAAAATCCAGAATGTGAACGAAATCTGTTGTTTAAGTCATTATTTTTAAAAGCAGCGAATAAAATATTTAAATCTGTATTATATCTGTCTGTATTCACCAGAGTTTTCTCACCGCCCAACCTGTATAGTGGTTGGCGTCTCTGACTGCCGTGCCGAATGGCCCGGGTTCAAATCTCGGAGAAGGCATGATGGATGTTTTTAAAAGAATAGTGTCAGTGCGCCATGGGGGAACTCTAAATATACGGCTAGCCGAAAGTCCTCTCGAGAGGTTGGTGGTAGATGAAGAAGAGTGAGAGACCCTCAGACCCGTCCCCTCCACGGGGTGTTCTCCTTCAAAATTGGGAGCTGTAAGGTGCTCAAGAGTGTTGCCAACTACAGGCGTAAACTTGCGCTCCTTGCCACGAGGAATTTCGTGGGCTTGGGCTGACTATAGATCAGACAAGTGAGCATGCCCAACAACAACAACAGTTTTCCCATGGATCATCACGGGAAATATTAAAGTAATTAATTTACGAGAAAGTTGGCAAGCAAAACATAAGTTAGATATATTTATTGTAATATCCTAGCCGATCTAGAAGCCCTTGAGGGCTAGAATATTGAAGAACTGTGTAACGAGTTATGGCAGAGTTCAGCAAAATGTCCAAAGAAGGGGAATTTACCCTTTATTCCAACTGAAATAGATGAACAGACGGCCCCTTCTGGAGCTTACAATAAACCGCCACTTGGTTTTCAACTCGAGATAGAAAATAAGAACTAATTTAATAGTGACTAAAATAAAACCTCTCAAAGCTGCACAGAATTAACTAACAGAGTTGGTCCTTAATTAAGATCACAACCGAAATCTAGCAATCATGTAATAATACTTTTAACACTAGAAGTGCCAGAGCAGTCATTTTGACTGCTTTCGTTATTTCACTTTGGATTCCTAAAATACCCTTTATCTTAAGAAGTCACAAGAAGACATTATTAGTTATACCTAAAAGCTCCACAAGTAGTCATATTTATTGACTGCTAGTAATACTGAAAAGTGCAAGGAAGCAAAGGCGGTTTTGAACAATGAAGAAATTGGACAATATCTTATGAAGATCTTGATGCTCTTATTGCTATTATTTATGGAAGAGGGGTTTATTGTGGCGACTACGACTCGGCTTTTAGAAAGTGACCAGTTTGCACTTTTTCAGATATTTGGAACAAATTTATACAGAACTATGCGATTTCCTATAAACCATTAGAAAATCCAGTTGTCGATGAACAGTTATTTCTGTTTAGTTATTTCTAAGCCATGTGTAAGTTTATACATTATATGCTGAATACACAAGACAAATTCGGTATCAGATTTTGGATGTAAGTCAGTGTAGTTTCAATGTTTATGTGCAAATGCTTTTCTATATCTTGGAAAAGATCCATCGAGAAGTGAAACTGAAGGTCTTCCAGAAAACGCAGTAATGTGTCTTTTAAGCTGTTATCTGAATTTAGGCAGAAATTTGATTGCGGACAATTATTTTCCTCGCTATCATTAGCTAAAAGACTTAAAATGAGAAACACAAGTTTTGTGGACACAGTAAGAAGGCATCGAAAAAGAAATTGCACATGAAGTAAAGAAGTAAAAACCCATCTATATGAAACAGTTTTCTAAAAAATGGTGAAACCACACTCACGGTCTATGAGGGCAAAAGGAATTAGAATGTCCTACTACTAAGTACCTTACATCTACCTTACACTACTACTAAGTGTAAATGTAGATTCACAAAATAAGAAGGAACTTCTAGAAACAGTAGAGTTCTACAACAAAAGCAAATAAGGAGTTGATATTCTTGACCAGATGATGCGTAAATATTCTGCTAGGGTTGCTTCACGTATATGGCCTGCCTGTGTATGTTTTCTATAATATGCTTGATTTAGCAGGAACGAATGCCTACATTATCTACCATAAATTGAGTGATAAAAACACTATAACACTAGGCACAGCTTCCTATTTCAATTGACAGAGGAGTTAACACAGCTTCATTTGAACAGAAGAAAAAGCCCAAGAATGCAGGAAATTTCCAACTTTAGCAATAGATTCTCTAAGAAAAGACATCAGTACCAGATTGGTGCAACAAAACACGTGATGTGTGTAAAAAATGTTCATATTTTGTATGTGGAAAATGCACTTCCAGTGTTGAAAAAGCTGTGTTGTGTAAAAATTAGGAAAAACTATAAAATGCGTTTTACTAAAGTTGAAATTTATAATAAAATATCTGTTTTTTTAAATAATCTGTTGTTCTTTAAAGAAGTTCTTAAACAACTATAGTTAATATTCTTAAAAGCATTATGAAGCACTTCCATTTTAATATATCCATTTAATTCGCTGAGCAGTCAATTTGACTGCTCAGTAAGATTAAACTGACAGTAAGACTGACAGTAAGATTAAGTAGCAGCAATAACGTCGCCGGAAGGCAGACACGCGCT
>KK122425.1:33326-49650 GCA_000611955.2 Stegodyphus mimosarum
TCTACTGAAGTGACCGAGACTTAAATACTGGTTTCTAACCTCAAAAGGGGACATTCTCTACTCGTCATCACCGATTTCGCTCAAATTTATAGGGCATGCAGTGCTTGCCTAAAAACGAAAGTACCCGAAGTGGGAACTCCAGGTGGACAAGCGTTTACAAAATAAAACTTTTGACGCTGCTCTCGCACCATATAAGCTATTTACGTTAGGGTGTTTGCCAAGCAGTGGTTGGCGCGGCGGTAAGAGCTCGGAGTAGTAATGCGATAATCGGGGGTTCCACTCCCCGTGAGGAGACTTTTTTTTTTCCTCAATTTTTATATTATTCTTTTCCCAATTAAGTAAAGAGGTGAATATTTTATTTTATTTATTTATTTATACTCAAAAGGCATAGAAAAGGTAAAAATTTCGGACTTTTCAACAAGGGATTGTAATTAAAGAGCATAACGAAAGGACATCATACGTGAAAATTCAAAACTTTATTTGTCGACATTCGATGATTGCATGTGTCGGGATGATTTGTTCTCTTGTACTTACGTTAACACTTGTCTTAACTTGTACAAAAGAATAAATTTCTTCTGCTGGTTGTCTCGTGGGCAAGACAAACAAATCCGCATTTATACGACGAACTCTTCCAAGATGAAGAAGGATTGCCAACGTGTAGCACCAAAGAAATTTTCCCTAAATGTACCCCACTGGTACAACCCTGCGACGTATATTTTTATCGTCAGTTGCAAAACTTTGTTAAAAAAAACAGAAAACTGTTCTTATCTCATCGAGCAAGAAAAAGAAATAACTTCCCGAGAAGATTGCATAAAAATACATTCGATTTTTCATCCTCAGTTATCCGCTCCAATATTCGGTAACATGTTACGTTACGCGTAGTTCGTTTCTAAACTTTGCAATGAGAGAGAATGCTTTATGAATGTCAATCAAGTATGTTTTTCTGTGGAGACGTTGAAACAACGATGTTATTGTAAAAACGCGGCTTTATAACCTGTGCTAGATGCAGAAATAATTATTGTTTCCCTTGTTTCTAAGATAAATGTAATCATCGAATGTCGACAAATAAAGTTTTGAATTTTCATATACAAAGTTTTTTCGTATCCTCTTTAATTACAATCTCTTGTTGAAGAGTCCGGAATTTTTACCTTTGCTATGCCTTTTGAGTATAAATAAATAAATGAAATAAAATATTCACCTCTTTGCTTAGTTGAAAAAAGATTAATATAAAAACTGAGAAAAAGAAAAAAAAGTCTCCACACGCGGAGTCGAACCCACGATCATCGCATTACTACTCCAAGCTCTTTCCCCCGCGCCAACCGTTGCTTGGGCAAACGCCCTAACGTAATGGCTTATACGGTGCGAGAGCAGAGTCAAAATGTTTATTTTGTAAACGCTTGGCCATCTGGAGTTCCCACTTAGGGTACATTCATTTCTAGCCAAGCCCTGCATGACCTATAAATTTGAAGAAATTGGTGATGACGTGCAGGTCAGGTGAGGTCAAGTCGCTTCCTTTCGTTCTAGTCTCGTTTTAACTAAGAAATACGACTAAATCATTAAAATATCCATGCAGGGCTTTTAAAATGGGTGAGTTTGGTCTTGTAAGGGCACATGTAGTAAGATGAGACTTTTCTTGAGTTTTATGAATCCTGTGATGTTATATTAGCAGTTGTCGATGTATTTGACTAACGCAAAAAAGCACTGTCACGTGATGTTGGTGGAGGCCTGTGATTGGTCGAGACGCTAGAAGCCGGAAGTACATTAAAAATTCATGTATTTTTAATATTTTGAATATTTCTGGTGAAATAAATGCAATGGTATGATGCTAATAAATTTCTCCTATGAAGAAAAAGTACCAAAAGCAGATTTTGGTCTCAAATATTTATATGAAAAATCAAAAACAAGATAACGTGGGCGTGGCCTATAACCAGCCAATGCTGTATATTAATGAAGACCCTGAATAAATAAACAAACTTGGTTATATGTTGATAAACGAAAAATAGAAGTAAATATAATTTTGAACACTGAAATTTCGCACGAAGTCCTATCTTTGCAAGGCGAAAACAAAGTCTATGTCTTTGCAAGTAAAGGTGCAGTACAAAAGGTAAATAAGTAAATACGTTTTCTTGATTAATTCGATAATACAATAAATGCGTTAAATGAGGAGTTGAGGATTAGATGATGAATATATACATATTTATAGATGATTTACCATCGTACATTGTGATGTATAGTACGAGGTCGCTTGTATTTTTGTTCTATGAGATAGTCATAGTTTGGAATATTCTTGATTAATTCAGAAAGATGATTGATAAGGTTTCCGTAAAATTTAAAGACTGATTAAAGTATTTCTTCGTCAATAGTTGGAATTCTCATATCATGGTGCAAAACGTGATGTCGCACGGAGCACCCAGCATTATTCTGAAGTTTTTGTAGCAGATTTCTGTTGGTACGGTCGGCGACTGCCAACACAGGTGCACCATAAAGCATTATAGGCCTGATTATTTACAGATATATTATTCTTTTGGTATTAACCCTCTAACCGGCAAGGACGTATATATATGGCTTAGAATATTTCTGTGATATATGTAAGAACGTATATATACGTGCATGTTAAAATATGTCAAAGAAGCTAAAGCAGTATATTAAATGTACACAAATCCAGGTATAAAATACCAGAAGAATTTTTGCATTAAAATCAAGAAAATAATTTTTGGGAAATTTGTGCTTTCTCAGTGAAACGCTGGCCGGTGAGAGGGTTTTAATGTTGAGTTGAAGAGTAGGGAATACCGGCTTGTCAGTTACATAAAATGTAATCCCGGAAACACTTTCTGGTAGAGAGAAGTTGGTGGAAAACGAGAAAGTAAAGGGGATATTTGTTGCAAAATAAAAACAACTATCAGAAAATTAAAATAAACCCTTACAGTATATTTGAATGCGAAAGGCAACGAATGTATTTGCTGACATACCTTAGAACTCTTTGCATTCACTTCCGTTCTGATATACAGCTTAAGTTTATCATGGCAAACTGCGGATGAATTATTCTATAGTGACTATGGGAAACTCGACTATATATGCGGCAGACGCCAGTCACTTGTGTGATTGACTAAGTAGATGAAGCATGAGAGCTCAAGCTCTAATAAGGGGGGTGAGTATCATTATGCACGCGATCGGATGGAGGTTTGGTGGGATGGATTAACGGATAATGAACACTTCCAGTTGCAGAATTCTGGAGCATTACAGTATGACCACTATTTGCTGATACCAAACGTTACCGCGCGTTAAAAAGTAAACTGTAGCGAACAGCCCGTGTGTAATAATATTGTAATCTTAACTTATAATATCCTTTTAAAACATTCCAGGTATTGTGTTGTCACGATAAACGTGTATGAGAACGCGTGATTTCTGAAGTACAGGGGTGTAGTAAAATTATTATATGTAGCAAAGACACTTATATATTTTAATTTTTTATGTAATGAAAATTGTGTTAATTTCTGTAGGTTATGAGAAATATTAATTATAATTATTCTGGTGTATAAGTGATAACCAAAATTTTGAATATTAATTTTATCAGCGATGAGCCGCGAATAAGAATAAAGAAATCCAACTACCCAGTATAGGATTATAACATGTGATTAAGAGTACATCACGTTGTTTCCGCAATAACCCGAATGCTAGGGATAAAATATGTGACCTACAGAGGATAGCAAAATAATGTACTTACCCCAGACGTTGTGATAAAGTTAATCATCTACAATTCACTGTATTTATTTTTCCTATCAAAATTTTACTTGAGCTCACACAAATGAAACAAGAAAATTAAATAATCAGATCATAACTATAGTCCTACTATAAATGCAGAACGTCCATTCGTTTAACGATACACTTGGAGAGCACAATCTATTTGCATCGCTTTCTATAAATCACGAAAAACCTGGAATCGAAAATACATGTACAGCAGCAATAAACGTGTCTTGAAATTTCTTCTGATTTTGAAGCTTCTACCAGTGAATTAATTTGGAGCAGTGCACCACGTGGCGATACACAAAGAATGAGTCTTATGTAGCACAATGAGATCGTTCATGATTCTTGCTTAAAAACATCATTTAATCCTGGATGAATTTTCAGAAACTGCATATAGAATGAATATATTCAATAAAAAAACTACAGTTGGCTTTCTGTAAATCAGGTACCATATCATCGGACTTTTCAGGAGAGTTAAACGTGCATCATGAAACGAGGTGGTAGGAGAAGAGACAGTCGCTGAACAGACAGGCCGAAGCCTGTCCTTCACCCTTGAACTCCCAGCAGCGAAGAGGGTAGAAACCGGTCCGACAACTGCCACCAAGGGCTTGGACGAAACGATGACGATTCTTGAAGCGATAGTTTGATGATAGATGCCGGCTTGCTAGCACAAGGGGTAAACTAAATGCTGCATGGTAAGAATTTGTGGAGTTTTACTATTTAATCCTAAAGTTCTAACTTAGAGCCCCACGAGCAGTAACAAGCGAATAATCGCTTAAGTGTGTGAACAGAACACGTAAGACTTAAAGAGGGTTTAAAACCCTTTATTTTTCAGTATATTTACAATCAGTTCCTACTTGGAACTTTACGCAAAGCCGCCACTCGGACTGGAACTTAAAATAACAATAATTTAAACTAAAACTAGCTTAACTAAGCTATTAAAAGGTATAGCCGAAGCTATCAGAATCTAACTAGTTGGCTCCTAAGTATTAATTAAATCAGCGAAGCCAAGCAAGGGCCTAAGGTACGGCCGAGCGTAGAAACAGCTTAGAGAGACGTAGCCAAAAGGCAAACGCGCGCTGGTCAGGGAATCAGACTCTCTCTCTCGAAGTCGGTGAAGTCACGACTCAAATAGTACTCTTTCTCATTTGCATTAACTGCGTTTCTGAATTTACATTCTGACAGGAAATTGTAAGCTGAAATTAGAATAGGGTAGGAAAGATATAAAACTTAAAATAACTGTTAATAAACATAGGATAAACCTTACAATTATTTCAAATTTTTACAATTCAAAATAATATTTCTATACAGCTACTAAATAATTTTTACTACAACAGAAACTAAATAACTTTAAATATTGACTTAAAATACTGATTAAAATGTATTCCAATAATTTATCGCTTTAAAATAGAGACTAAATTTGTTTCAATATTTCATCGTTTGAATTAAATTTCTGTTCATTGGAGATGATATACGAAAAACCTTTTCTAATAATACATAACTGATTAATTATTTAGCAGGTTTAGCGCAAGTATTCAGCTTTTTAAATTACTCATAAATATTGTAAGTACTGTAGAGCGCAAGGAGACAGCGAAACATTTTTGACAGCTCAATGCTGATGTTCAGAAAGAACAATCAGAAAGAACTAAGAATGAATTTTTGACTCTAACTAACTAAGAATTTTTGACTCTAACTAACTAACTAACTAAGAACTAAGAATGAATTTCTGACTGACTGTTTCATATTACTCTAATTTTAAAAAAACATTCTTTGCAGACGCAAACGCTGATCAGATGAATAGAGGTTTAAAATCGAATTGTCAATTTATTAGTCCAAAGGGGCCTTTGTCCCTGAAGGACTATTGTTTTCGTTTTGGTATTTTGCGTTGATTGACTATAAATGTCCATTTCATTTTTCAAACAGTTGCTCGCAAACATTATTGGCCTGTATTATATTTAAAGAAACTAAACAATGAGGAATCTGCATAAATGTATGTATGTTTCTAGCATTGTGAAAAAACAACGGTATCTAGAGACATCCATATTCGATTGGTTTATATAAGTTGCCCGGGTGTCTGGACCCGCTTTCGCCTGTCACCTGTATTGATACACCCTGTACTTTGCTAATGTCTTCTAAGTGTGCTAATGTGCTTTAAGGTTTTAGTATCGCGTTACATATAAATGAGGTAGAAAGAGTATATAAAGGAACGTTTCGCTTACTTCAGCGTAAGAGCTTAGGAGTCCTTAATGGGGCGTGTTTGCCGTCAGGCTACTTCGTTGTTAAAACTAACTGCGATCTGCCGTATTGAACGTGCCTACTGATATTTGCCTGTTAATTTAATTAAGGACCAACTACGTTAGATAATTTTGTACAGCTTCGGCTCACTTCAGTTAAGTTTAGCATTACATTACTTTCTTATTTTCTTATCTTGATTTAAAGCCCAAGTTTAGGCTTTCCTGTAAGCCCGAGAAAGGGGCCATCTGTAATTTTAGTTGAGAAAATAAAGGATGAATTGAACCTTTGTGTGGACTTTGTCGTTTACGCACTTGGACTCAGCGATAAGTCACTACATATTACAACCAGGTTTCTACCAAGTTAAGCATGGTCATAGTAGTTAGAAAATTACAGTCAATAAGAACGACCCCCGCCGCCCAACCGGTATAGTGGGTAGCTCGCTGATTGCCGTGCCGAAGGGCCTGGGTTCGAATTCCAGAGAAGGCATGGATGTTTGAAATGTATAGTGTCTGTCCGGCATGGTGGCACTCTAAATATGCGGCGAGCCCAAAGTACTCTCGTGTGGTTTGGTGGAAGGGGAAAGGGGTGAGAAACCCTCGGATCCGTTCTCTCCGGGTCGCTATCCATCAAAATTGGGGGCGGAGCTGAGCCAAATCGCACTGTCACCTGCTAGGTGCCCAAGGCTGTTACCACAGACAGCCGTAATCCTTGCCACGAGGAATTTCGTGGGCTGACTACGTCAGACAAGTGAGCATAAGCACCACCACCACCAACAACAGAACGACTCCCATATACCAAAACACCACCTTCTATCATTGCTATCACTCCACTACGAGCTATTGTTTTCACTTTTGTAGTTTTCAGAGACAATTTTGTTTTATGGTTATGGTTTGTGATAACAATTTATCCGTCGCAATCCATAATAAACAAATATATTTTATTAGAGGATGTCCGATTAATCTGCAAGCGGGATAATTTGCCTGCGGTTAACTGAGAATGGACTGTATGAAAATAATAACTTTCATACTGTATATTCATAACTTATTGCATAAAGTTAATAGTTACAAAGTTAACTAAATTTTAGTTTAATTAAGATTTTTATATTTTTGTGTTTTTTACATTGTTATGCTTTTAAAGCAAGGATGTCTTGAAAATACTAATTAAAATACTGACTAATGTTTTTTTTTTCGTGGTTTTAAATTGAAATTCTGTTCCTTGCAGATCGTATATATTGTAATTATTACGAATTATTGGCTTATCACTTTGCAGCTTTAGCGCAAGTCATAGGCCTTTTTAACTTACTTTTAATTACTTTTATTTTGAATTTGTTTTCTAACTAATAGCAGCTTTTAGCGCTATTTTAGTAACAGCCTATTCTCTATGTATTATCTCCAAAAAACTTTCCTGTTTTCTCGCCAATTTAGGCTAAACTTTCTTAAACAGAAACCTACATTTTACGGCAACCCTTTAACTTTCATCACTTAATACTTGCATTTCCAGCCATTTGGTTTTATAATTTTACAGGCAAGTTAGTTAATTTTAATTTACTAATTTGATCTTTAAATTTCTAATTAACTATTCGTTTTAAACTTTAATTTTAAGGATTTTCTAATTTTTTATCTGCTTATGATTTTGAATTACCTTTTAAGTATTAAAATATATACTTTTATTTTTACTTTTGATTTCGAGTTTGAAAATGAGAGTGTAGGCGACATGTCTTCTAACGTAAGCATCCCTTTCAGTTTAATTGTGGGTACTTATGGAAAATCCCGTTGAATACAAGAGACGGCGCCAATCGTGCCAAACTTAAAAAAAAACCATTTACTAAATACCAGAAAAAAAGTTCTATTTTTATTTTTCATTAAAATTTATTATGTTATCATTTATTTACATTTAATTTTTGATTAAAAATGTCCAATATTTTTTCCATAATATTGCCATTCGTGACCATTAACACATTTTTTGAGGCCGGTAAGATTCGATAACTTTGGAAATATTCAACAGCATGCTCTTCTGCTGTAAGCAGTCCCAAATTTTAATAAATTTTTTTTCGAAAATGCGCTATAAAGGGGGAGGAGTCTTTAAGGAAGAATAATAACTAACACGTAATCAAGGTTACACCAAACCCAGCGTGTTTGAAGAAGACTTTTCCATTTTTGGCGAAAAATGGCGTAGTTTGACTTCTTTCCTTTAATAGGCAAAAATGGTCGACTGGGTTTTACGTAAGTACCTAATTGGGTTCTTAGTGAGAAACTTTTTTTAAATATTATTTGATATTTATTTTGTTTAACAGGATTCGTTTGGTTTAAATGAAATGTTTTTATTTTGATTGAGTATTAATTGTGACTTATGATTTGGATCTGGCAAATAATTTGATGCTAACACTATCTCTTAATTTAGTTGTTCTTAATTGACGGTAGATTAATCTGCAATCAATGACAATAGCTACTTTTTCAATACTTAAAATTTTTACTTTTGATTTGGTAATTTTGCGATTATAGATTTTTCTTAGCAGACTTTTATGTTTCAAAAGCAAGGATGTCTTGAAAATACTAATTTAAAATACTAATTAAAATACTGACTAATTTTTTTCTTTCGTGATTTTAAATTGAAATTCTGTTCTTGGCAGATGGTATATGGAAAGTTTCCTTATTATAATTATTATTTCATAATATATATATATATATATATATGTATATATTTGTGATGTACGAAATGTAGTCGTAGCTCAAAGTATCAGACGATAAGTTTAAAGAAAAATCAGGATCAGTTTATTAATTTCCATGAAAAACAGCAGTTACAAAAATCAGATTCCCTGAGTAAATAAAAAAGAACAACTAACAACTTTTTGTATTGAAGTTTATTCCATCGTTACATTTGAAAAGACCCTTCGATGTTCCTTTGCGAGTCCTCTTATAAACCTCTGGAAAGGCGGAGCTTCCAAGAAATGACGTCAGCCAATCCAGTTCGCTTTAAATATTTCCAGAACATTCAATAACTGTACGTGTAGAAAAAGCGGGAAAATCAACTTGACTACGGGGCTGTGAATTTAATTCCACGTACTTTCAAATAAGAGATCGTCGCCATTAAAATGAAAAGAACATGCATTTAGAATTGTGACTGTGGAAAAAACAAAAAGGACGAAATTTAAGTTAGGGTTTTAAGTGTATTTTTGACTATGGAATTTTATTATTACACACACACACACACATATATATATACATATAGGATAAAAGAAGATCTGATATTATTTTAAATAGGGATGGATTCTATAACTTATAATTATAATTTAATGGCCAAAACATAATCTAAATGTTACGAATTCAAAACCAGAAACACATTGTTCCCTGTAACCGTATCTTAAATATCAATGCATTAAAGGTATTCAGAAATCCTTTGTTTATTAAAAAGGAAAACGCATTCTTCCTCAACTTCTTTTATTAGCTCGCTCAAAATACTCCGAAACACGAGAGATGAAATTGCTTTGCATTGGCACTTAAAAATCTCCTTTTGTTCGAAAGTAAGTTAGGATTCGGGGGGGGGAACTCAATTGCTTTCTTCTACCGAAAACAATCCCAATTCTTAAAGTACTACTAAACATCCGTTTTTCAGAATTTATAACATTCGAATAAAAAAAGGAGTGTGGCAGAAATGGTACCCATTTGAACGATTTAGTGCAGCAAGTGGGATCAATTTGTTGTTAAAAACCCTAAAACTGGGTTTCTATCCGCCATGAGATCGGTTCTGTAAACGCCACCTGGTGGAGAGACCCATAAACTAGCAAGATAATGTGTACCGGCTTCAGAGAGAAGGCTAGCGGCGGCGTTCCTTCGTTTGCGTTGTGAAGGCAACGTTTCCCATTTTATTGGCGCTTAGAACATGCGGGGATTTTGTATCTAATGGCTCAGTGACTGGATTTTGAAGTTCCATTTATTTATTTAAGCGGCAATTTGTGTGTTTGAAATGTCAACAGCTTTGTTCCGATATGGCGCTTGGCTTCCCTTCTTAACGGCGTTTTTTTTTTTTTTTTTTTTTTTTTTTTTTTTTTTTTTTTTTTGTTTTTCTTTTCTTTTTGTAGAATAAGAAAACATGCTAGGAATACATATATTTAGCTGTGTGGATTTCTGAATTTATTTGAGCAGATTTATTTCACAATTAAAAAAATATAATTACCTAAATTAATTAACATTAATGAAATTTTAGGAAATAAGTTTAAATGAAGTGCAGCCAAAAATGTGTGTAATTTAATAGGTCGTACACCGAAGTCATTTGGTGTCCCTGCCAGATACTTTACTTTAGTGCGAAAAGCACTAAGTGACTTGTTTTCAGTCTACTCCTGTAAAATTATAACACTAATTATAATAAGAATCAGAATAAGAAAAGGAAATGAAAGAGCTACAAGGCATTCTCCCGCCTTCTTAACATGCCTTCATGCTGTAAGGGTCAGCACACTCGGCGCATATTCGGGAGGTCCGTGGTTCCGGGCGAGGGCATTATTGATTTCTTCGATTTCCTTGATCCGAAAAGTTCTAAAATGACACTAGAGTGGCGACCGAACTAAAAGGGTGGTGAATGATGATTCCCACCAACAGGATTTGGTGATTGGGTCCTCCAAACCACAGTTTCCGTTTGAAAGGGGGAGTATATAAGGTATTTCTCCCACCTTCTTAGCATGCCTTCGTGGTGTAGAGGTCAGCACGCTCGGCGCGTAATTGATTGGTCCGTGGCACCAGTTCCGGCGAGGGCACTGCATTTTTAAGTCTCCCTCTTCAAAATAACTTAATGTCTGTACAAAACGTTCTTAATTTTATGAGTTCAAAAAAGAATATATGGCATTATATAAAAGGTTTAAAATTTGTGTGTCGTAAGAATATTCTTTCCTGAATATAGCGGAACATTACCAAGCATTATTTAGTTATTCTGATGCTAAATAACGATGTTGAGTATAGAGGGCGGTAACATGGTTAAATTTGTCAGGACTGAGTGTTCGGTGCATATTCTTGGCGAACATCTTCGTGAAAACTTTAAGTCCTGATCTTGAACAGGGAGCTCAATGCAGCTATGTTCTGTGGTAGAAAACTGTGGTTAAGTGGTAAAAGAACTGAACTTCAGAAGGATTTAAAATCCTCTTTTTTTAAACCACAATTATATACAGCCACTTTCCAACTTGGGAGGGATACAGAAAATAATGACCGCACTTGGGTCTAAACTGAATAATCAGATAATTTAAACTAAAGCTAATTAGAAATTAAGTAGTCGATGCTCACAGAGCTGTGAAAGCGAGGTAGGCCTCTATGCTAAATGGTGCGTAGCAAGATTTAGCTAATACTAACGCACTTAGAATGACTTCAATAAGTATTAGCGTAACAACGCTACGGCTTAGAATTTAAATACTAGCTGGTCAGGCGAACGTCGAATAGAGTAGCAGTGGTCTGGAACTAAAAGCTCTCTCACCCTGAGAGGTTCCTACCTACCGTTTAAATATAAACTTGGCTCCACTTCAAATTAGCATAAATCTGAAAGGAGCGCTTATTCTAACGGGAAGTTGAAATAAGAACAGATAGAAAAAGGCAAATTAAAATAAAACTTTGTTAGTT
The DNA here is from genome assembly GCA_000611955.2 of Stegodyphus mimosarum. Classification (NCBI taxonomy): domain Eukaryota; kingdom Metazoa; phylum Arthropoda; class Arachnida; order Araneae; family Eresidae; genus Stegodyphus; species Stegodyphus mimosarum. The sequence goes on from KK122425.1 coordinate 44,903, forward strand.
TAAACTAAAACCTTACAAATTACATAAAATATCTCTGTCCATTCAAAACTATTTTATTGTCTTTAAAATGAAACAAACGTAAAGCTGCAGCTCTTGATAAATCTATTTACAGCTCTTTCAGTGTTCTTGGATGCTAAGATGTGGCTCCATTTGATACCAAGTTTGATCTCCTTTACTTCGATGGGAAGATTAAGACAAAAATGAAGCTAAATATGGGAAACCATAAAAAAAATCTGAAAGCTTTTAAATTTTAAATTATGCTCAAAGGGATGTGTGTTTAACATATTGTGTGTTACCTTTATTTATTAAATATCACCTTCTTCGAACTCAAACCATAAAATTTAGTTCAACAGCAATATCGCAAAATAATTTTAAACTGAGCATATGTTTAGAATTGCAGATACAGTCTTACGCGCCGGAGATAAAAATGTTTTTTTGTGTACAGCGTTGCCATGGCTCGCTTTGAAATCTTTTGAGTTTGTTAATCAAAAATTCGTTAAAATTTTACAAAATATGAAATCGATAATGAAACAACTTCCAAATTTCAAATCTGGACTTCCAGATGCCCATATTGATGTCAGTAGGATTACGTCATTCAAAATTGGATGGCTGTAGGTACCGCTCGAGGTGCTTATGCAGATTCTTCATTATTTAATTTCTTCAAATATAACGCAAAGCGATAATATTTGTTGGCAGCACTTTGAAAAGTGAAACGGACATTCAGAGTGATTCGATCCAAAATGGCAAAACGAAAACAATAGTCCCTCAGGGACAAAGCTCCTTTGGACTAAAATATTTTAAATAAAGAATTTCGTTCTTAATAAATATTTTAAATGGATTTCTAAATTTAAAATCAAGAAGTGAAAAAAGAGCAAAAACAAGGCAATGAATTAAAATTTGCTCGATGCATTAATCACGCTGTTACATATGAAAAGTTAGTTCGGCTCATTGTTTCTACTCTGTGAGTGTTACTATCTAAATCTAAAGTATGGAAGCAGAGTAAGTTTTGCTTTCTACTTTCAACATCTTCTTCATTTTTGTATTCCAGAGTCTAAACGTTCACAGAACACTCTAAATGATTTTCCGCCATTTTTCTACAGCCAAATTTATTTTAAAAATTATTGTCTGTTGGTGAATTAGATTTTCTAAAGACGTTTCATATACAAAAAAAAATTCTTTCTGTTCTAGTTAATGACCCTAATTCCAATCCATCTTAGACGTCAGCCTTGAAGGATATTATATTTTAGATTTCTTGTTTCCTTGTAGATACATTACGTATGGGATAAATACCTGATATACTTACCCATTTAAAGGTGCCTGGGGATTAGGTGATCCATTCGCCAAATCCTGGTGATGGAGAATCATCAACAACCATCTTTTTTTAGATCGGGCGCCATTATAGAGTCATGAGGATTTATGTTTTGAAGCAGAAGTCATGAGAAATGAGCAATGTCCTCGCTGGGACTCGAACATCGGACCTCTCGAATACGCGCCGAGTGTGCTGACTATTACACCACGGAAGCCATTAGACTACGATATTCATACTGGTTTTAACATATAAATTAAAAAAAATATTAAACTATAAAAAATATCCGAGAAATTTCAGATTTTAAATTATGTCCAAATGGGTATTTATTTAACATTTTCTGCGTTATTTTTATTTATTAAATATCAAGTTCTTCTCACTTAAACCATAAAATTCAGTTGAACAGCAATATCCCAAAACAATTTTAAAAGGAGCATATCTTTAGAATTTCTGATACACAGACTGCCGCGCTGGAGATAAAAATGTTTTTTTTCGTACAGTGCTGCTATTGCTCGCTTTGAAATCGTTGAGTTTCATCAAAAATTCGTTAAAGATTTACAAACCATGAAATAGATAAGAAAACAAGTTCCAAATTCCCAAATTTGTGTTTCCAGGGGAGCGTATTTGGGTGGAAATGTTCAATATTTAAAATTTGATGGCTTTAGGTACCGTTGTTTTATGCACATAATTTATATGCACAAGTTCTCCAAAAACAAACTACGATATGCTTAAATCGTATAGAAGTAAAGAATACAAAGCAAGAAGACGAAGAAATAAGTACTGTTAGAGACAGCAAATCGACTTAAAATGATTCTTATTTAAAATGCAGCAATATGAGCCCGGAAATGGTGGCGACGTAAAGTGTGGACATGCTAACAAATCGATCAATTCAAAAAGAATTAATGAGATGTTATTAGCTTTTTAAAAAGAACTTATTTTTATTTCCTAATAGCGGAAATACCCGATGCCAGTTTAGTTAGATTGAGAGAAAGGTATATAACAACAGAGAGAACTATACCGCGTAATCCTTCTCTAATAACGATACATAAAATACGACTCATAATCATACATTTTTCACTCTGATGCGATACGGAACCCACATAAAAAATTTCGATAGAAAAATAAGCTAGTTCTCTATCATTGTATCAGCAACAATGGCATGCAGTTTTTAATTATTTTCGTTTTTCTAACCAAGTGGTCATAACAGCTCAAGTTCCATCCAATATTTTACCTATATTTAATTTTAGTCAAATAAATCTGACAAAAAAGTTTTCATAATTGATCAAAAATCAATAACGCGAACAAACACACAAACAGACATTCTTCTTTATAAAAGTAGATTTTGTAAAATTTACAAATTTTTCATTAACAAACCCTACGATTTGAAAGCGATCAGTAGCACCATTTTTCGAAACAAAGCATTTTTATTTCCAACGCGTGACGCTGTTGCCACTCGGAAAAATGAATGTGAAAATTAGTTCTTTCAGAATTTTTAATTAATATTTCGCCTGATTAAAGGCGTACGAAGATGGAAATAGCCGAAATGGTTTCCCACAAATTTTTGGAATCTGGAATAATATATTCAATCTTTAGCAATAATATTTTTATTTCATCGTAAAACTTTGAAAGAAATGTTTTATTAACAAACTGTAGGATTTGAAATCGAGCAGTGGCAACAACTTTCGAAATAAAGCAGATTTTCATCTCCAGCTTGCGAGACTGTTTCCACTCGGAGAAATTGAGGGCGAAAATGATAATTTTTTGGAGTTTTTAATTAATATCTCTGATTTTAGCTGCTTTTTGGGCAAGATAAAATCACGTCGATCTTTCCAGGACCCAGGAAAGAAATGTAAAAAGTTTGGTGACCATAACTGCAGTGACTGAAAGGACAAGCAAACATACAGACTTTATTCTTTATATATATCTATATATAGATAGATTGAATGCAACATCCATTTCTATTACTCTTTTTAGAAATATCATTTATGGCAAATTGTTTTATGTCTATGGCTAAAGGAATATTTGTGAAAATAAAAACGGATTGCTTTGCTAAAGTCTGTGAGTCTTGCTAAAGTCTCGAACAAAGCTCAGCTCACATAAGTTTACGACTTAAGTAGTATGTTGCAGTATTTACTTTTGGAATTGAATAATTGAAAAAAAAATATATTGTTTCTTTTCCCACCATCGGTTGAAAATCGATGAAATAAAGCGTTTAAAACACAAAATTTTATGTAAAATATTTCTGTAATTACGCTGAAAATCGTCTAAAAAAATGTGCAAATAGCCATTGTAAAATGAAGTTTTTGTTTTAAACAATTATACCAAAAATGAGTAAAATAACTATTTAAAAATTAAGTAAATTTCATACAAAAATTTCCAAACGATTTAAAAAACCTAACTCAACGCATTTAAAGAAATCAAAACTTTGTATACAAAGTCCCCCCCCAAAAAAATAGAATCCTTGAAAAGTCAATGGTTCTCTATCTATCGACTCTTCGTCTTCTTTGGGGGTATCTCATAAAGAAGGCTCCCTTTGATCTCGAACAGCATCCTTGTAATCCGCCTACATCAAGCTGCAGTAAGACAGTTAAATGAAATGAATGACCGATGGCTCGAATGCCAGGAATTCGTTAAGAATCATGATCCTCTATCCGATCATCTCTGGAGGTAGGGGTAGCCATGGCGACAAACAGGTTTTGACTGAAGGGGAGAATTTTCCTACATCTTTTGCATGCTCCCAAACTGGATATTATTCCATTATTCACTGCAGCGGACATGCTCTTAATGGGATCATTATATTAATAAATCGTGTAGGATCAGAGGAATCGATAGAATCCTCCGCTGTTGTTGTGAAATATCTGGAGAGGATTTAACACAATAGATTATTTTATTAGAGCAGAATCGCTGTATTGGAATTCTTTCATGTAATGAAACAGTACTTTGTTTTGTCCGATTTATAACACGGTTAAATGTAATATAAAATTTAATTTTACACCTGCAAGGGATTTAATATACCGCAGTTTTCATGCTCGCTCTTGTAAAGAGTTCAACATAATCATGACTCATTGGGTAGACATACATATATTTTGAACCTGCTAATAATACTGTTACGGATTTCTTATTTATCAGTCCAAAGGGGCTTTGTCCCTGAAGGACTATTGTTTTCGTTTTGCGATTTTGCGTCGGAAACATTAAAAGTCTGTATCACTTTTCAAACTGTTGCCACAAAATATTCAGCCCTGTATTATATTTAAAGAAATTAAATAATGAAGAATGTGCATCAATGTATGTATGTTTCTCGCATTGTGATAAAACGACGGTACCTAAAGCCATCGAATTTTGAATGCCGTCATCCTGCCGCGAATATAGGCATCTGGAAGCCCAAATTTGAAATTTGGAATTTGTTTTATTAACGATTTCATATTTTGTAAAACTTTAACGA
>KK122425.1:50065-78319 GCA_000611955.2 Stegodyphus mimosarum
CTAGAGCCATCGAATTTTGAATGACGTAATCCTACTGCGAATATGGGCATCTGGAAGCCCTAATTTTGAATTTGAAATTTGCTTTATTATCGATTTTATGTTTTGTAACATTTCAACGAATTTCTGATTAACAAACTAAATGATTTCAAAGCGAGCAATGGCAACACTGTACGGAAAAAAAAAGACATTTTTATCTCCAGCGCACGAGACTTACGGAAATTCTAAAGATATGTTCATTTTAAAATGATTTTGCGATATTGATTTTGAACTGAATTTTATGGTTTGAGTACGTAGTACATGATATTTAATAAAAAAAGGTAGCACACGAAACGTTAAAAAAACGCGCCTTTGGACGTAATTTAAAATCTGAAATCTTTCAGATTTTTTTTTATTGTTGTAATTAAAATTGTTTTATTTTCCCGTGTAATGCAGCGCGTCACGAATTGTAAGAGAAAGCTGATTCGGAAAAGTAAAAATACAAGAGGGCGTGCATTTAATATTTAATAAATAAATATATCGGAATTGCTTTTGTAATCCAGAAAAATTGAGAAAGTAGAATGATCTCGTGCTAATTCAAAAGCTTATAAAGCCAAACTTAAACACCTCATCTCAGTCAAAATATCACTAGGAAGATTTCCTATGTTTACGATTTGACGGCGCTCATCACGTGACCCTCCCCACCCCTTTTGTGCATATATTGCAAGTTTCTAAAATTACTGCAAATGTTTTAGAAGATTTACTATTTTTCTCTGCTTTAGAAGATTGAATATTATTATTTTCAAGAACAGTTACTGCAAGATATTTTCACATTTATTAATTATATCCATAAATTGTGATTTACTTTATTAATTACTCGAACAATCAGAATGCACAAGTGTGCTTTACTCCGATTCGTCCTTTGCTAGCATGTGATTTCAGTGTGACAAGACTGTGTTTGTTTTACGCGTTTTACTTCACTATTGACTGGACTCGTGTTTTTATGTTGACCAAGCAGTGCTCATTTATTCGGACTTTGTGTTTTTGACCGGAGCCGATGTTTAACTACGGACTTTGTGTGCCATGACCGAAGCCTTAGATCGAGCCAATTATGCCAAATTCTACATCAGAAAGCGATGGATACGTACCTTATATGTAATGCCTTCAAATGCTATCACAATTAACATAGCTTCAATGTTTACCACAAAGAAATACTGCTAAAATTGCAAGTCATCTGAATGCTATCATAATTTAACATCGTATATTGCTATCTCGGATATGCTCATCATACTAATTGCAGATTTTCAAAATCTTCAAATGCTCTTTCCCGGCAACTTCGCTGCTCTATTCAGGTCCACGGACGAAGGTGTAAATCAGTTACACCTTAATCATCATTCAAGCGATTGGCTCAAGGGCGGAAATTTAATGAAGTGTGAAGACCATAATGGTCATGCTTTGTCTTAAACGAAACGATCTACGATCTACTCATCTCAGTTGTTGTAGTTGCAACTGTTTAAAGCGAACTGTTGTCTGTTTACTTAATGCTGTTATTGATTGTAGCGGTTTCGCTGTAAGATAGAATTAGTTTCTCTGTTTTTGAATTGCGTTTTGCTAAACGTTTGAGATATTGTGGCATTGTACGAATATCTCTGAAGAAATATTTCAGCATTTTGATTTATTTTTATGAAAAGAATAAGTTTTTGTTAACTTTTTGACGACTTGTGCATTCAATCCATAACGAACCCGTACGCAGGCAACAATTTTTGGTGTCAGGAGTGGGGTTGAATGCCTTTCACTAGAGCCGTGGAAGAACAATTAACACAACTCGTCACTGCTTTTGCTGCATTCCAAGAAAAGATGCAAACTTCCCAAGCATCAATTAAAGAAGAAATTAAAGCTGGTCAAAAATCCGTCAAAGAAGAGATGAAAACTGTTAAAGAAGAGATTACCTGTATAATAGAAAACAAATTTGAGTCTATGGAAGGCAGAATAGACGCTGTTGAGAATAAAGTTGGAGAAATTCAAGAAAGAGTTCCTTCTGTTGAAAGAACAAATAGAAGTGACAGTTTGTGGTGTGGAGCAAAGAATCAAAGGAAGAGTCGGCAGTCCAACAAAGAATCGAACAACAAATTGAAGAAAGAGTTTCTGCCGTCCAAGAACAAATGGACCAACAAATTGAAGGGAGGGTTTTTGCTGTCGTCGCCAAAGAAGCTGACACCTTAAAGAAATATACAGCGACGGCAGGAAGCAATCTGATGGATTAAAATGTTTGCCCATGCCTCCTCGTCCCTCCCTGAAGCTATCTACCTATGCTGGGAAGAGCTCTTGGAGAGTTTATAAGACACAACTTTCAGTAGTTGCGGATGCGAATGGATGTGATTCCCAAGCTAAGGCCTGTCATCTCGAAGCTTCTCTGAGAGGAGATGCAGCGGATATCCTGCAGACCCTTCCCCAAAAACCAGAGACTAGACTTCGAAGCTCTGTCCGGCGCATTGGAGCTGCTCTTCGGGGAGAAATGTTCGAAAGACTACAGAAGGCTTCAATTAAAATCCCGTCAACAGAAGCCCACCGAAACGCTCCAATAGCTCGCCACAGATGTTGAAAGGCCGTCCCATCTTGCCTTTACGGAGTGCCGGAGAAAAACAAGGGAAATCCTGTCCCTGCAGTACTTTTTCGAGGTTTTACCAGAATGTTCTAGTAAATAATTAAAAAGCTTAAAAAAGCCGAATTGAAACACCTCATTTCAGTTGTTGTTGCAGTTGTAGCTGTTTTAAGTGAACTGTTTATTTACTTAATGCTGTTATTGATTGTAACGAATTCGTTGCTCGAATTGTAACGAATCTCGCTTTTTGAATTACGTTTTGCTTAGCCTTTCAGATATTGTGAAATTACACGAATATCTCTGAAGAAATATTTCAGCATTTTGATTTATTTCTTGTGGAAAGTATAAATTTTTGTTAACTTTTTAACGACTTGTGCATTCAATCCATAACGAACACGTACGGACGTAACAATACATATCGGCTCCGTGAGCTGTGTTACGGGGCTCCGTGAGCTCAGTTTTTATATTCTTATATCTTGGTAAATTGTATATTTTTTGCTTTAAAAATGATTGAATTATGTTTTCTTATCTTCCGGTTAAGGTTTTTATGCCTTTTGTTAACCTGAATGCAATAGTTGTAGAATTATCAACAATTTAAGAGTTGTTTAAGTGCGGGTAAGCTTAATTTTTCTTACCAAAACAGCCATATTTTTTACATTTGAAACTTAGCAAAATAGTGGAATTGTTGCCAATCTAGAGAAACTGAGCTTCGCAACAACAAGGCTGTCTTCTTTTATTAATTCGAATTAAATGATGCTTATTCCATCCTGGTATTATCATTCAAGTTATTAAATATTTCCATATATTGACTGAGCATAGCGTCCACAAAAAATTAAGTCAGTTTCTGCGCCTTCAGTGTCTTTTTGCCGAGTGGGACAAAAAAGAAACTTTCCATTTTGTGCACCAAAAAATCTGCCTTCTTGCCTTCTGGTCGAATCGCTTGTTTTTGGGTAGAAACTCTAATTTTAATTGTAAAAATAGTTCTTTAAATTGTTTTAGCTATATTTATATTTCATATTTTTCTACAGTTTTCAAATTTAATAAAGTTATTTTGAGGTTTTATGTAGTTTTTTCTTGTCAAGATGTGAGAACTGGATGCAAAATATATCTCAAATTAAGTTCGAGAAAATAAGTTTAAACGAAATGCAGGAAAAAATGCGTATAATTTAATATTCCGTAAAAGGAAGTCATGTGGTGTACACATCAGATTTTTTTATATCAATAGCCTTTCTTAACAACCCCTTTTCTTTTTCCTGCCAGAATGTAAATCCCCAGCACGCGCCATTTTCAAATTAGGTAGAAAGAAGGAAGTAGTTAAAGGAAGGTTTTGGAGAGTTAAATCAGAGTGTGCTTGCTCTACCTGCTTGAAGGTTATGTTGCTAACGATGTGTCCGTCGATTAGAATTTTTTGGCATTGGGGTATTCTTGCCATTAGGCTTGTTTACGCGGACTATGGTCAAAGCCAGCTTATGCACTACTTAAATTTATGTAGCCGTTAGGTTAGACTTCATTTCATTTGTTTTAGTTTATCCATTATCTTTGATTAAAAACCAAAAGTGCTGGCTTCTGTAAGCACAAGTTGGTGCCATCTGGCAAACTTCATTTGGATTAATAAAAGCGTCCTTTGTATCTCTGTGGTTCTTATAAACACACCGTGGAAAGTGACCAGTTGTCTTTTGGAATTCTTGTCAAATTGTAGGCTAATTAAGATTGCCAGATCTTCAATAATCTATAAGATTTAATGAATTACAGTTTTTTCGCGTAATAGATTATGGAAATAAAGTAAAATGGTACTAAAGGTAAACGAGTGTAAATAATAATCATAAAATAATTATGTAATGAATGCGAAAAATACGTCAATAAATATACTCATTTATTGATGCATTTTCCTCATACAAGACTTTTATTGACTACCGAACATAAAACTGTCTGATAACAAAAACTGTTTAAATGATGGGAAATGACACTGAGGGAGAAAATTAACGTAACTCATTGTTAAAAAGAACATTAATAAGTACAGTAATTTATTAATGTGTTTCTCCGTAAATTACAGAATATAAATTGTCTGACATATTAGACAGAGAAACATTTTTTAAAGTGATTTAAATTAGTTTCAATTTATTTCAGTTTTAAAGAAATGAAATAGATTATGTTACTATAACAAGGCGAACTAGGGCTATTTGTCAGATTTCTTCATGAAAGCTTTTCTGAAAGAAATTGCTTTACATTCCCTTCACACCTGTGGGAACGATGAAATTTCCTATATAGCTGGTTCGTTCTCTTTAGTTTTAACTAATTAAAATTATCCAGTATTCTGCTGCAATTTTATCCTCTCGATTACTAGTGGGCGTTCCATCTGAGAAAAGGCTTCAAATAGAATCCTGCTTCGCATATGTCAGCATAATTATTTACGATGTTCAGGAAATAAATAATTAAATAGTCTTAAAAAATAAAATCTGAAAGCTTTTAGATTTTATATTACGCCCAAAGGGGCATTCTTTTAACGTTTTATCTGTTGCCGTTATCTATTAAATATCACGTTCTTCGCACTTAAACCATAAAATTCAGTACAAAACCAATATCACAAAATATTTGAAAAGAGCATACCTTAAAAGTTTCCGATGCACAGTCTCGCGCGCTGGAGATAAAAATGTGTTTTTTTTACAGTGTTGCCATTCCTCGCTTTGAAATCGTTGAGTTTGTTAACAAAAAATTCGTTGAACAAAATATGAAATAAATAATAAAACAAATTCCAAATTTCAAATCTGGGCTTCCAGATACCCATATTCGAGTGGGGGACTACGTTATTCAAAATTGATGTCTCTAGGCACCGTTGTTTTTTCAGATTGCGAGAAAAATACGTTCATACAGATTCTTTATTATTTAATTTTCTTTAAATATAATTTAGGCTCTAATATTTGGTGGCAACAATTTGAAATTATCATATTTTGCTGTTAAATTACGGAAATATTATGCTTTCATTTAAACCAGACATTAAGGGTTGACTAATTAATGAGTCCGATGCATTTTTAAATGCTCGGATACACATATGAAATAGGTATTACTTTTTGAAAAGTATGTTACGCGAAAAATGGCTTCTTATATTTCTCCAGGCTAAGGCAGAATTTAAAATTTAATTTAATCTTTCATAAAAATCTAAATCTAAATAAAAATGTATACTGACTATCATACATAGAAGCAATTTGTTGTCAAATTAAAATTGACATTTTTTATTTACATATTAAAAAAAATGCTATTAATTACACCACATGACTTCCTTGTACGAAATATTAAATTATACGCATTTTTCCTGCATTTCATTTAAAATTATTGAATTGAATTAAATCTACTTCGTCGATAGCGCGTAAACCACAACAAAATAAATGCTCTCTAAAATTGCCTGTATTTATTTACCATAGCGAGACACTGGCCCTAGGTTCACTTAACAGTGTTACATCTCATGGGTTTTATAACTGAGAATGCAAAAAAAAATATGTATGTCATCTGGAGAATTATCTAAGCGTTGCCACATTTCTATTCATATACTGTAATAAATCTAAGATGATGTGTAAAAGAAATTAAACACACACACACAAAAAAAAAAGAAACAGTTTTTCACAGACGATTCAGCGCCGCTTACCTAATGCGCATGCGCTACTCGTGAATATTTTGTTCTGTCCGATATTGACTGGCGACAATATTTGCTGCAACTACGAAATACTTATTCCCTCGAATTTCATTAGAGATATAATTCTCATTCAATTAATTCAGTTCTCAATTCGCGGCAAGGCAAAGATACATAAAAAAACTCGAAATATTTTCGTTAAAAATTAAAAGATATAGAAAAGCATAAAACACCAAGTACAGTTAATACAATTAAAAAACAATTTTTACAATTAAAATTAGAGTTTCTACTCAAAAACAAGCTATTCGGTGCACAAAACTAATAGTTTCCTTCTCGACAAAAAATTCTGAAGGTGCAGAAAAAAATTATTCACTACTCTGCTGCGTTTCAAATGTAAACAAATTTGGCTGCTCTGATAAAAAAATAAAGCAAGTTACCGCAGTTAAACAACTGCAACTAGTTTTTTGTGAAGCATAGTTTTTCTTGATTGGCAACACATCCACTATTCTGCTTCGTTTTAAACGTAAACAATATGGCTGTTATGGTAAAGCCACACTTAAACAACTTTTAAATTAAATTCGCTGAAACAACCTTGTATTTGGCGTACATTTACTAAAAACACTTACTGAGGTTTCTTTCCCTTTCTAGATATTTTGTTCTCCTGATGAGGAGGGACCTGTAGCTGCCCTCGAAATCGATTGAGTGTTTTTAGTAAATGTACGCCAAATACAAGGTTGTTTCAGAGAATTTGATTGTCACATTGGCGTGTTTCTGTTCTATTGTAACTTTTAAATTGTTGATAATTCTACAGCTAATGCATGCAGATTAACTAAAGGCCTAAAAACCTTCACCAGAAGATAAGAACAACATAATTCAGTTATTTTTAAAGCACAAAAAGGCACAATTTACCAACATAAAAGAATAAAAAAACTGAGCTCACCGAGCCGAGTAACAGAGTGGGCATATATATATATTTATATACTTTTGGTGCGATCGATTGCAGCCAAAAATCGAGGTGCACAAGTACATGTTACAGCATTCCTTTATACAAAATGGCAACGTTGTGTGACTACTCGTTTCTCAGTTATTCCAGATATATTCATAGGTACGCACATACGTGCGTACAGACGCCACAAAAAAAAATCTCTTTTGAATACATTTTAAATCAGTTTTATAATTGGTTTGGGGGGAAAGTGTCTTTCATTCTGTCCGTACATAGAGATTTCTCGCCAAAACATCCTTAAATTGCATTCGATAGCGGTCAAAATGGACATTTTCGTTGAAATATGTTACCGGGAATTTTTCGTAATTACAAAACTCCTTTTACTTTTTACAAGGAAGTCAAAAAAGATGATTTAAATTTTCACTTTAAGCTTTCAAGCTATTTTTATTTCAAACCGCATCGGATCTTTAAAGTCCCAAATTTCGAGTATTTCAAAATTCAGATCACAAGAGCTTTCATGTCATTTGCTGCAGGATTTCAAACTCCCAAATCATGCTTGATTACATTTATGTCTTAAAACAATACACCTCATTTGTAATCCTTGATTCTTTTATGCCTCAGCAATTAAAGCAAAGATTCTTATCAGATAACAGAAACCTACTTCCTTCCGATAGCTCTCAAAGACACCGGAGTTTAATTTCGCCGTTAAGGAGAATATATTGTCTAAGAGATAAGACCCTATAAAAAGTTTCCAAGTGCCCGGACTAAAACAGGGCTTATAGAGAAAAGACCTGTGGTCCCGACTCACGGACAATACCTGTAACGACCAATTAAATGTTTTATGAGGCTCAGAGATAAGAAGCGCTTTCTTTGCATTTCAGGACACTGGTTTTTATTTAAGACTAGTCGCTTGCTGTTGAGGGAAATGACTGATACGTGGGGATTAAGAGCCTCCATAGATCTAAATCTTGTAAGTGCTTTATACCAGAATCTTGCAGAAGCACTTTCTAAGGATATGAAGAGTTAAGAAGGAAAGATAGCGAGCGACTATCATGAAATTTTGCCACAAAGAAAAAAGCTAAACAGCAAAAACGGAGGGTGTTTTAGATATACAGAGGCTGTTTGCACATTTTTTAGACGATGTATATCGTATTCACAAAACTAAATTTCATAAAATTCTTGTGTTTTAAATGTTCTATTTGACATCCTTTATTCTGAACTATCTTTCGACATAATCTTCGAAAATTTCCAGTATAATAATACCTTTTGAAGTGTCAGAACGGGTATTCTATTCCATTCCTCCGGAACAGCTTTCCAGAGTCCTGTTAGGGTTTTGCGACAATGCAGTTTTTAGAAGTCCGAAAGCACAAAAATCCATAGGTGACACATCGGGAGATTTAGTAGGAATATCAGTGAAGGGTATGGCCTCGATACCAGTTTTTTGTTCCATTTCTTTTAGGAAATTTACAGTGGATTTGGATGTGTGATTGCTAGCTTTGTCTCGATGGAGTCTCACAGATGGATGGCACTGTGGGTAAAGCGATGTTAGTACATTCAGACAAATTGGCTTTAAAATATGTTCCTGATAGTATGTGGAGTTACTCTTAACATTTTTTGCACTCTCTTTATATTTAACTTGCCATTATAAGAAAAACCAGCAACAATCCTGAATCCTTAGAAAAACTTTCTTTCGATTCTTTGAACCATGTACTTAAATTTTTGTCTCCCCTTTTATGATAATGAATTTCTCTTTTTTGGTTACAATCATTTAAATGCATCCATGCTTCATCTATTGCGACAATTGTTTTCCATTTTTCTTTGGATAAGTGTTTCTCATGTTGAATTCTGCAGTTTGTGCTGCGTCGAGCGATATGCTTTGGAAGAAGACGATGCACATTGCGTTTTTTCGCTTTCTTAAAATTTAAATCGACGTTTATCATTTTGTTTACAGTGGACACCGAGCACTTTAATGATTTTGCAACTGTCCTTTGACTAAGGGGATTTTCTTTTAACATTAAACGACATACCTTTGCAATAGTCGAAGATGTCCGTTTTTCCCTTGGATATTTGTTTGGAATTTTCGTCCCACTTGAGGCTCCAATTTGACGTTTGTTTCCTTTCTTGTTGATGATATTACCTATCGACGCTTTAGATATCACAAAACCGTGAATCTGACATCGTTTTCGGATAACGGAGTATGCATATTTATCTTCGGAAAGAGCGTCAATGTAGCCTTCGAACCACTGCTTTGTTAAATTCGCCATTTTGAATAAAAGCAAAACTTTCAAACCACAGACGATAATTTTGACTTTAAAAAACATAGTACAATTGCAATTACTTCTTTTGCAGCAAACGATTTTTTATCATTGCTTACCAAAATCGTCTAAAAAATTTGCGAACAGCCTCTATAAAGGGATATTATTTCTTTCCTGATGTACACCGCGAAAAAAAAAACTCATTTCTATATCTCCCGTTCTACTGGGGCAATTGCCGAAATTGAAATTACGTTTTTCATGTCTCGAAGGCGCGACTTAGAATATGTATTAGATTTATTATAGAATTGTTCAAATAGAGGTATTTCCACACAAAATTTGACTTTCTCTGAAATGACAGGCCAATTGTTTTCCATATTTCGATTTTACGACTCAAATTATGCTAAATTTCGAAGTTTGTAAAAAGTCGCACGAGTAGTTTTGAAAAAAATCAGCTCTCAAAATTTTAGCTCCTCAATATTAATTTAATTCGGTACGTATTTATTAATATCTTTTTTCTCATGAAACATATTTTATTCCTTCTTACACATTTCGAAATTTAAGTTCATTATTCCAAATAAAATTCACCCATTTTTTATGATTTATTTTTAAAATTCGTATTTTTAAATAACTTTTACAAATTTTTCGAAAACAATTTTGAATTATAACTTATAAAATTTTTACGATCATTTTGAAGTAGATGTATTTCTAAGCATACCTGCAAAAAATTACACCTTTTTTATTCAAAATTTCCTAAGATATTTGTGAATTTATATATCTGAGCTTTGAAATTTGGAATATTTTTTAAAAGTGAAAATAACGCAAATGTGGTTTAAGCACTTTGTTAAAATTGTTTGAAAGAAGGAACAATGAGACTTTTTTTCCGCTGATGCATAATGTAAAAAACGTAGGAACGATGTGACTTTTTTTCTTCTCCTACACAATGGAAGGGATAGGAAAATCGGTTGCCATGTATTAAGAAATTCGCCAAGTGAATTATTCTTGGCGCAAACTGAAAAAAATTCGCGAATTTTGGAAATTCTCCGTTAAATTTCGTACCAAATTTTACAAAATTTAATATTTAGGTATAATTCGAGTCGTAGAATCGAAATATGAAAAAAAATTGGTATGTTACTTCAGAAAAATCGCATTTTGTGTCAAAATTCTTACGTTAGAACAGTACTATATATAAATCGAATTCATTTAATTAATATTTTTCGAAAAATTTATAAAAATCATTGAAAAATATAAATTTTTAAAATAAATCATAAAAACTGGACGGATTTTATTTGAAGTGAACATGAATTTCGAAATGTGAAAGAAGGAATCGAGTAAGTTTAATAAAGAAAACGATATGTTAATAATTGCGCATCAAATTCAATTGACACCAAGGAACTAAACTTTTGAGAGCTAATTTTTTAAAACCTACTCGTGCGATATCTACAAAGCAAAATGGCATAATCTGAGTCGTAGAATCGAAATATGGAAAACAATTTGTCACTTCAGAAAAAGTCCTATTTTGTCTCAAAATACGTTTGTTAGAACAATGCTATATGTAAATCTAATAGATATCCTAAGCCGCGCTTTCGAGACATGAAAAACGCAAGCTGAATTTCGTCAATCGTTCCAGTGGAACGGGAGATATAGAACTGTCCCCCCCTTTTTTTCGCAGTGTACATTGCTGATAAGAAGAAAATCTGATGTGTACACCACATGACTTCCTTGCACGAAATATTAAAGTATTTTTGCTGCGTTTCATTTAAACTTATTTCCTTGAATTTCATTAGAGATATTTTTCTCATTCAATTAATTCCACATAAGTTATCTTTATGGGATAAGCACAAACAAGTTTGAAATTACATTTTGACAACTCGATAATTAACCGTCAGCGTTACACTCCTATAGTTTGGTGGGCCTGTCTACTATATTATTTAGAATATTACATTTTGAAAACAACCCTATAATAATCAAAAAACGTATTTCTGTGTATTTTCTTTGTACAAGAAATGAAATACTCTGCCTGCACTTCAAAGGGGAATATTATATAATTTCAAAATGATTAACCACAGACAAACTGAAAAATAAACTGTTTTCTGGCGATTTTTTTAGGTAGATATATTTATGATGTCCGCCAAATTAAAAAATCTGATGTGTACATCACGTGACTTCCTTGTACGGAAAATTAAATTATACTCATTTTGAATTTCATTGCTAGGTTCTCTTAACAGCATTACATCTCATTCATTTTATAAATCATTAGAATGCGTAAAAGTTATGCATATCACCTGGAGAATTACCTAATTGTTGCCAAATATTCTATTCAAATACTATAATAAATCTAAAGGGATACGTAAAAGGAATTAAACAAAGAAACACTACCCCCCAAAACAGTAAAAAAACAGTTTTTCGCAGACGATCCAGTATTTCTCATTCAATTAATTCAGTTCTCACATCGCGACAGGGCAAAAATACATAAAAAACTCAACATATCTATATTTAAAATTACGAAGCAAATCTTAAACACTCATTTCCTTGATTAAATTCCAGAACAGATTGAGCATGATTTAATTCGCAGTAATAAAGTAAGGCGTTATCTTTGTTGTTGCGAAGCTTAGTTTCTCTAGATTGGCAACAAATCCACTATTCTCTTAAGTTTCAAATGTAAAGAAATATGGCCACCATGAGAAAAATGATTAGGCTTAGCGGCACTTAAACAACTTTTAAATTGTTCATAATTCTATAAGTCTTGCATGCGGGTTCACTAAAGGCATAAAAACCTTAACCGAAAGATAAGAACAACTTAATTCAATCATTTTTAAAGTACAAAATGCACAATTTACGAACCAACATATAAGAATAGAAAAACTGAGCTCACTGTGTAGAGACATTAGGTAATTTCGAAAGCAAGAGAGATTGAAAAATGAGCAACGCTTTCACTGGGAATCGAACCACGGACCTCTCGGTTACGCGTCGAGCATGCAGACCACTACACCACGAAGGCATGCGAATAAGGCGGGAAAAATACCTTGTAACTGATCCGAGTAACAGAGTGGATATATATTTAGATATGTTTATATAATTTCAGTGCCGCCGATTGGAACCAAAATAGAAGGTGCACATCTACATGTTATAACAGTCTTATATACAAATTTTCAGCGTTCTAAAACTACTCTTTTTCCAGTTAAACGAGAAACATACGTACCATAGACGTCAAGAAAAAATCTCTTCAGAATCCATTTTAGATCAGTTTTATAAATTTTTTTGTGGAAAAAGAGTCCTATATTCTGTTCTTACGTACGAATGTCACTCAAAAACATCGTTTGAGCTGTCTAAATGAATATTTTCGTTGAAATACGATCCCCGAGATGTTTCGCGATTACATTATTTCCTTTTAACTTCGTACAAGGAAGTAAAATTTAATTTCTTTTTATAGTATGATTACTCTGATTTTATTTCTTCAGGGAAAGGATGTAAAGAACCCTTTATTAATCTAAACAAATATTAAGAGACGGCACCAATTCGTGCTTACAGAAGCCAATAGCTTTAAATCAGAGATAATGAATGACCTAAAAAACTAATGAAATTTAAGTGTAGCCTAACGGTTTTTCATTATAACTAGTGCGCATGCTGGCGGTGACTAAAGAGGCGTAAACAAGCCTAAAAGCAAGAATAACGCAACACCGCAGATTGCTATAGCAACATGACCTTCAAGCACTCAGAACAATCTCTGATTTTGCCTTCCAAAACTGTCCTTTATCTCCTTGAGGGCTCCTCGGAGAACGAAGGGCAGCAACGGGACCGAGGCCCCGGAAATGGAACATCGCCATCGGCCCAGCATTTTTAGCAGTTAAGCCTAATTTTACAAAAACATTTGTATAAAATCAGCATTATATTTTAATGACCTCAATTTCTGTAATTATTTACTTAAAATACTAATTATAAATATGCATTAATATAAAAAATATTGCGTTAATAGAAATAAATGAAACACGGGAAATACTAAAATTATAACTATAAGCATGAAAACAAATACTATACACATGAAAAAAATATTACAAATACGAAATGTAAAAGAAAAATTAAGCAATAATTATCTGTAGATAATCAAATTCCAATTTAATAATTCTGCTGTGTGTGGAATAATTCAATACGAGGATCGGCACACTGGACAACGAACGAATTTTTAAGCCAAGCAAGTAAGATACATCACGCATCGAGTAAGCTTATATCTGTCCCCTTCTGTAAGAATGCTGTAAATTTACTTTTCTGTTAACCAGTTAACCAATAAAGTTTATGTAAAGTTTTAAAGTAACAATAAAAAAATTACGTCCAAAGGGGTGTTTTTTAACACTTTGTGTGTTACCTTTATTTATTAAGTATCATGTTCTTCGCACTTAAACCATAAAATTCAGTTCAAGGGAAATACCGCAAAATAATTTTAAAATAAGAATTTCCGATACACAGTGACGCGCGCTGGCGATAAAAATATTTTCCTGTAGAACGTTACAATTGCTCGCTTTGAAATCTTTGAGTTTGTTAATCAAAAATTCGTTAAAGTTTTACAAAATATGAAATCAATCATAAAGCAAATTCCAAGTTTCAAATTTGGGCTTCCAGATGCCCATATTCGCAGCAGGATTACGGCATTCAAAACTGGATGGCACTAGGTACCATAGTTTCATCGCAATGCGAGAAACACGCATGCATTTATGCACATAGTCCATTATTTAATTTCTTTAAATATAATACAGGACTGAAATATTTGTTGGAAACAGTTTGAAAAGTGATACAGACTTTTAATGTGTCCGATTCAAAATCGTAAAACGTAAACAATAGTCCTTCAGTGACAAAGTCCGTTTGGAATAATAAAAAGAACAACTAGCTTGAGTTTTTCCATTTACCTTCTGGCAGGGAAGTGAAAACGAAGCTGATAGGAACAAAAATTAACATACACTAACGGATTAGAAACTTAAATTATACTTAATATTGGTGAAAACCAGAAACACCGAATTTAATATTTTTTGGCATTTTTTAGCTTGACCAAAGAAGGAAATTAGATAAGTGAGCAAAAAATCAAGAAAAGTGCTCAGCATTTCCTTATGCAGAAATTCTCATTGGTGCGCATGCACGAGCAGTAACATCCAGCGTTTATCCCCTTCATCATCTTCGTGCAGTAACACACCTCTTCGCCTTCCTCCCGCCCTCTTCGAGCGAAACGCGGAACGTTAACCGTGGAATTATCGTCTTTAAAGGAGCATTTAACTTGATGAATTCGAGTCATTAAAATCGTCGACGTAACACGGGAACATTACGAATGACTCATATGAGAGCACAGAGCGTCTTCTCGGACTGAATGCGTAATTACGGGTACCAGAAGGACGACTGCGGATGGAGGAGGGGTGTGGAGGATTCTACAGAAATTCCGTGGTCCGAGGCATTCGGTCCGCCGTGGGGAGCTCGAAATGGCAAAAGCGAGCTCTGTTGAGCAACATTGTTTCTGCTGATCGAGTAGGAATCGCAGGAAAGGTTCTGCATCACCCCACATTTTATTTAAGGAATGTTTGCTCTCGTAGCGATTTCGCGGTTTTCGTCCCCGAGGTTAATTTCCATGACCGGAGTGGAAATATTTGCAGAGAATGTCGTAAAGAATTCGAAGAATTACTACAATAGACTGTTTCTCAGTTTGTTTGCGAGATATAGATACATATAATGCTTAATTTAATTACAAACTGTGTTTAATGTCGCTTTTAATACAAGTATTCATCTGGGGTTTAACTCGAATGAATAACAATAAGGCATCAAGTCGATCTTTGCTAATTAAATGACCCATAACGTAGCATATCCTCCGAATCATCATGTCCCAACTTACCCGGATATACTGAGAACATCCTGAGGATGACTCACTAATATCCAGAAAATATCATAATTTAATATTCTGAGGACATGTTGCTTCAGATGCTATGTCTCGGCATACCTTAAGGTATCTGGCAGACATTGATTCTCAGATGTCTTGAGAACTTCATAATTTTAACATATTAAGGATAATACAGAGGCTGTTCGCACATTTTTTAGACGATTTTGGGAAGCGGTAATAAAAGATCGTTTGCTGAAAAAGAAGTAATTGCAATTGTACTATGTTTTTAAAAGTCAAAATTATCGTCTGTGGCTTGAAAGTTTTGTTTTTATTCAAAATGGCGAATTTAACAAAGCAGTGGTTCGAAGGCTACATTGACGCTCTTTCCGAAGAGAAATATGCATACTCCGTTATCCAAAAACGATGTGAGAGTCATGGTTTTGTGATATCTAAAGCGTCGATAGGTAATATCATCGACAAGAAAGGAAAAAAAAAACGTCAAATTGGAGCCTCGAGTGAGACAAAAATTCCAAACAGGTATCCAAGGAAAAAATGGGCATCTTCGACTATTGCAAAGGTACGTTGTTTAATGTTAAAAGAAAATCCCCCTGGTCAAAGAACAGTTGCAAAATCATTAAAATGCTCGGAGTCCACTGTAAACAAAATGATAAACGTTGATTTAAATCTTAAGAAGGCGAAAAAACGCAATGTGCATCGTCTTCTTCCAAAGCATATCGCTCGACGCAGGACACGCTGCAGAATTCTATAGGAGAAACACTTATCCGAAGAAAAATGGAAAACAATTGCCACAATAGATGAAGCACGGGTTTATTTAAATGATTGTAACAGAAAAAGAGCCATTTATTGTCATAAAAGGGGAGAAAAAAAATTTAAGTACATGGTTCAAAGAATCGAAAGAAAGTTTTTCTAAGGGATTCCTGGTTGTTGCTGGTTTTTCTTATAATGGCAAGATAAAAATAAAGAGAGTGCAAACAAATGTCAAGATTAACTCCAAATACTATCAGAAACATATTTTATCGCCAATTTGCCTGAATGAAATACCATCGCTTTACCCACAGTGCCCTCCATCTATGAGACTCCATCGGGACAAAGCTAGCAGTCACACATGAAAATCCACTGTAAGTTTCCTAAAAGAAATGAAACAAAACACTGATATCAAGGCCATACCCTTCACTGATATCCCTACTAAATTTCCCGATGTGTCACCTATGGATTTTTGTGCTTTCGGACTTTTAAAAACTGCATTATCCAAACGTTGTCCAAAAAACCCAAACAGGACTCTGGAAAGCTGTTCGGGAGGAATGGGATAGAATACCTCTTCTGACACTTCAAAAGGCATTATTATCCTGGAAATTGCGGTGTCGAAAGATAGTTCAGAATAAGTGATGTCAAATAGAACATTTAAAACGCAAGAATTTTATGTAATTTAGTTTTGTGAATACAATATACATCGTCTAAAAATGTGCGAACAGCCTCTGTATTACTGTCTTTTGAGAAGAATTTTCAGCATCAGCCATACGGAGAAGGCTTCTTCACAGTTCTAATGATCTAGATTTTCAACTTCGATCAAAGATGCCTTGATAATACATGGGAATAGGATATTAAGCATTTGAGAGGGTGTGTTATAAGGTATTTTCTCCCTCTTTTCTGCATGCCTTTGTGGTGTAAAGGTAGCACACTTGCCGCGTATTCGAGAAGTCAGGGTTTGAAACCCGACGAGTGCATTGCTCATTTTTCAGGTCACGTGCTGAATAAAATTTTACAGAGTATTCTGGGAGGATTTGAGGATGTGGTAAGTAGGAGATTAAATACTCATAGTGTAGCATTCATTATTTTAATTAACCAAATTATTTTTAGTTTGAACTTTCCTATCGAATTCTCAAAGTTTCAGTTGCTGCCCGAGTTTAGCGCGAGTGAGATATTTATGCAAATCGCATATATCTGTTAGCAGTTAAAAGGCAGGAGTTAACGAAGGGAAAGACAGTGCCTTGGATTTATCGCCGTAAGGCTGTGCGCGCCAAGATTTCCTCTGTCTACTGAAAGTTCGCCTTTATAGGCATTTGCAATTACTAGTGTTTGCTAGTGAAATTCGCATTGTTGCATTTCACTAAGAGTAAGCTTCCCTCGCCGTCCTACGTAGAATTAAGTTAGGGAATTGAATTTGTTAACACACTTTATTTTCATATTATTTTAGTTCAGCCCAAGTAGTGGCTTACTCTCAATTTGAAGAGTTGTAAATATTTGAATTAAAGGGTCACTTTTAAACCCTCCTTCTGACTTTGTAGTTCTTCAACACTAAAGGACATAGCCTAGATCTGCTCACTGTCCTCCACATAAGGTTTCACAGTTTATGCTCACGAAAAGAGTCAAGAGATTGAAGGAGAAACCTTACACTGGCGCCCGAACAACTAAAAGGATGGAAGGAAGTTGGAATATGCCTACTACATCCCAGAATACAGCTGCAATGCCTGATGGATTTGGATTCATAGTGGAAACCATCAGAGCAGCCATGAAGCCGGCAGTAGTTTTTGATGCCAGAGGACCTGTGAACACATTCCTGGAAAAGTTAGAAGCGCATTTTTTGCTGTATCCAGTTCCGGAACATCAGAAGGTCATATTAGCGACAGGAGCATTGAGGGGCCAAGCAGCGACCTGGTATAAGTGCATCGGAAAATGTCTGCTGGGAGAACCAGGAACGCCGACTTACACGTACGAGAATTTTAAACTAGCAATTTTGAGAGCGTTTCCTGTGGTTAAAGACCGTGCGAAACTCGAAGCTGAGTTGTTTAGCAAGTATCAACAGCGGGTGGATGAACTATCGGAATTTATTTTGAGAAAAATACAAGTCTTTAAATTATTGTATGGCACGAGGCCGGACCCGGAGATTATCCAGATAATCCTGCCCAGATTGTTACCATCGATACAAGATTTCATGGAGCTAAGAAATCCCGTGACGCTGGACAAGCTGTTTGAACTCGCCGTACAATTCGAGAGCCGGCGAGCGGCCGAAAATCAACGGAGACAATCGTATGAACAGCGGCTGCAGGGGAACCAGAATGCCGAAGGAAGAAACAGACGATGGCCGAGAACTACTGGTACCAGTCAAAATGCGAGCGGTCAACCGCGCCAAGTACAGCGCCAACAAAATAATTCCAACTACGGAAGAAAATCATTCTCCCCAGGCAGAAGCCAGCAACAGAAGAAAACACCCGCAAAGCATTTAAACTACTAAGGAATATTGCGGGGAAGGGGGTGCAATGTTCCGAGGAGAAGAAAAATCCCTCTGAAGTACAGCTAAATACGGTCATGGTGAGAAACATTGAATTACCGAGACTGCAGTTACTAATTAACAACGTACCCGCTACAGCTCTGTTGGATACCGGCGCTCAAGGAAGCTGTTTGGCAGAAGAATTTTTTAAGAAGCACTTTCGTAGATATCGTCTGCATAGCGTGGAAGGAATGAAGGTGGTAGCAGCCCAAGGAAAAACGTGTCAATGCATGGGAAAAATCGAGCTGTACATCAAAATCGGCGAAGAACAAAAAAAAATTATGTTTCTTGTAGTGAAGAACCTCCAAGCATCGGTTATTTTAGGAACAGATTTCTTTGCAGCTGTGGATGCGAAAATCGATTTTGAAAACTCCACCTTGCAAGTAACCATGGACCCAGTTAAAAAGAAATCAACACCTCCCCCTGAAGTGGATTTAAGCCATCTAACGCCCGAAGAACAGGACAAGTTTCGGGAATTGGTAAGTAATTTCGCTGATTTATTTGATGATATTCCAGGATTCACCCAGATCGTAGCACACGAAATTAAATTAACTACGGATGAACCTATACGTCAGCGTCCTTACAAGTACGACAAAGTTAAGGAGGAAATAATAAAATACCATATTGATGAAATGTTAAGAAACAAAATAATAACTCCTATTTCTAGTGCATATGCGAGTCCGGTGGTTTTATGTAAGAAAAATAATGATTTGCCGTTAACTGATCCATTAAGGTACAGGTTCGCTATTGACTACAGAAAGCTTAATAGTATAACAAAATTTCCAACTTACCCACTTCCGGTAATTGATGAAATTCTAAGAAGTATTAAATCAACAAAATACATAACCACGCTAGATTTGACATCCGGATATTTTCAGATAAGCATAAAGCCGGAAGATGTTCACAAAACAGCATTCATAACAAAATACGGTACATATGGCTTTTTGCGTATGCCTTTTGGATTGTCGGGAGCCCCGGCCACGTTTCAGAGGTGCATGGACAAAATTTTAAGGCCGGTAATAGGAAAAAGTACATTTATTTATCTTGACGATATAATTGTTACTTCAGAGTCGCTGGAAGAACATATTAAAGACCTTCGAGAAGTCTTTACTCTTTTGAAAGATGCAGGACTTAAAGTGAACATTAAGAAATGTAAATTCGCGGCAAAAGAACTCAAATATTTAGGGTACAAAATTTCTCAAAGGGGGATCGAAACAGATAAATCTAAAGTTATAGCAGTGAAAAATTACCCAATTCCGAATACAGCCAAAAAGTTAGCGACTTTCTTGGGTATGTGCTCATATTATAGAATTTTTATTAAAAATTTCGCAGAAATTGCTGAACCATTGTTAAAGTTGAGAAGGAAAAGAGTTCGTTTTGCGTGGTCTTCAGAAGCAAACGCCGCGTTTGAGAAGTTAAAAGAATCTTTAATTAATGCACCGGTTCTAAAGTTCCCAGAGAAAGACAAGGGTCTAGAAATTTATGCAGACGCATCAGATTACGCAATCGGAGCCGTGTTAACACAAAATAGAAAAGCGATTGCCTTTTTTAGTCGTACATTGAATGATACGCAAAGAAATTATTCGGCAACGGAGCGTGAAACTTTAGCAGTGCTCGCAGCTGTTCAAAAATTTTGTGTATATTTTGGGAGTTCTCCCGTAACAGTATATTCAGATCATGCGGCAGTTACCAGATTATTTTCAGGAAAGAATCTTTCGCCACGCTTAATTCGGTGGACCCTAAAGTTGCAAGAATTTAATCTCATTATCAAACACACACCGGGAAAAGACAATGTAGTGGCCGACGCATTATCTAGAATAAAGTTAGACGAGAACGGCGAGAAAGTAAAAATAGCGATGCTTCAGGCAAAGGTCATTGACTCTCGAGAGACTGTAATAGAAGAAATTGCTAGGGATCCCGAATTCGGAAATATTTATAATTATTTAAAAGACCCAGATAACTTCCAGCATATAGACATTAATGCAATACGAAGCAGAGCACAGAACTATGAAATCATTGATGGTCTCTTATTTTATACTAAAGTTACGAATCAAAATAGTGAATACAGACCAGTCATCCCGGCCAAATTAATTTTAAGTATCTTGCAAGAGCTCCACGATTCGCCTGTCTCGGGCCATTTTGGAATTAGAAAAACAATACAACGCGTACGCGAGGCGGTATATTTTCCGCAATTACAAAAGATAGTTAAAAATTACTGCCAGACTTGTCACACGTGTCAGATAAATAATGACGTAAATTTCCGCCCGGCCGGGTTATTAACTAGTATTGAGTCTAGGTTCCCCAATGAAATAATTGGTATTGACCTCTTAGGCCCCTACCCCAGGAGTCATGTAAATAAGGCACGATTTTTATTAGTCATTGTGGATCATTTCAGTAAATGGGTTGAGTTGATACCACTTAAGCGGGCTTCAGCAAAAGTCGTTGCAGATTCGTTTTTGAACAAATATATTTTAAGATATGGATGTCCAGCGAGGGTGATTAGCGATAATGGTCCCCAGTTTGTAAGCAGTACATTTAAAATGATGTGTGACAAGTTGGGCATTAAGCATATGAAAATGGTACCCTACCGCCCACAATCAAATATAGCGGAACGGGTAAATAAGAATATTGTAAAATTGATTAGAAATTATGTGCAAAAGCACCATTCTAACTGGGATGACTGCGTCGAAGAATTTGCATTCGCCCTCAGAACGGCTAAGCACGAGACAACGAAGAAATCCCCCGCCGAATTGTTTTTGGGCAGGAAGATAATGACCCCCTTAGATAAATTATTTTATGTGAAAGATAGAGCGCCGGAATTTCAAATTGGTGAAATAGAAAAAATGTTAAAGGAGGCAGAAAAGTGCTCCCGGGAAGCGCAAAAGAAACAGAAATATTACTATGATTCAAAAAGAAGAACCGTAGAATATAAAGTGGGGGAGGAGGTGTTGAAACAGGCCCATGCACTTTCATGCGCAGCAAAAGATTCGGTCGCAAAATTTTGCCCAAGATGGCATGGCCCTTTTGAAATTACAAGAATAGTTGAATGCCGTGCATATTTAAAGAATGAGAAGGGCGAAGAGACTGTGGCAAATTTCGACCAAATCAAACATTATTATCGAAGAGCTAATAATAATATCTTAAAGGAATTTTTACAGGGTCCAGCCTCACAGAATTTTTCTAAGATTCAAGAGCCCCAACCAGGTCCCTCAACAACAAGAGAACCCAGTTTGAAAAGGAGGTTACCAGAAGAGAGGAAGCCGCAGCCGAAGAAAAGACCACCCCAGAAACAAAAACGAAAAAACACTAAGCAACAGTCTCAGCGACCAAAGCGTCTAAGGAAGGAACGTCCAAATGAAAACACTATGAAAGCTCCACCACTACGGAGGGAACAGAACGGCGAGAAGCGAGCCGCCGAAGGTGCCAACCCACAACGAAGGAGCCTACGAGTGCAGGAGAAGGAACGAGCCAGTCTGGAGAGGGAGCAAAGACTTCAGCACAAACGGAAAGCGCCACCCACCATTCGTCCCAACAAGGTGTTTCTGGAGGAAAGAAGATCGACAAAACGAAAGGCGGCCCCAGAGTTTCAATCTAGGAGTAACAAGCAAAGAATAGCCCAAGCCACAGTATATCCAACCTTTCAGGAATGGACAAAAAAACGCCTAAAAGACTGGCAGAAAGATAAGTAGATTCTTTATTTTCTTTTAAAATTCACACAGTTATGTTTCTGATTTAAGTGCAAGTTGCAGATTTAAAAGGGAAGTTACCCGAGTCAAAAGCCGGTTGCCGAAAGCGTAAAGGACACGCTTGAAGGAACAACTTAATTATGCAGCGGAAGAAATTCGAGAGTTCAGTTGAAAAACTGTGAGACTTCGTGAAATGTTCTTTGTAATCCAGAACATGGGATTCATCGATTTTAGTCAAAAGACTCTCTGTAAATAGGAAATTGAATTGTGTTAATTAAAAGCAACTAGTACGTAAGTTGTATAGCAAAACTGTTGTATTATATTTTTCTATGTATAAATAATGAATGCATTTAATGTAAAACTGTTTTCTATGTAATGCATGATTTGTTGTAAGCCTTAAGCACTGGTTTTGTTTATATCGAATATTTTGGAAAAGCGTAAAGGATACGCAAGTTAAAATTAAAATGTAATGTAAAAGCGTAAAGCGCGCTAAATTAGAAAGTGAATATATAAGTGTTATTTAACGCAATGAGCATTTAAAGAAAATTTGAATTGAAGATTGAAAGAATGAATTATATGTATGAAATGCAATTGAAATGTTTGAATGTTGTACGTAGTGTTCTCTGGTTTCACACAAAAGTTTAAAGTTCATTTCATGTTAGAACCTCAGGGCATTTCAGATTTGTTTTAGGGGAGGTCTGAGGTCTTGAAAGTCGAAGAATTAACCCCAATAGAATTGAAGTCAGGTGGTAGTTGTGAACACTTGACAAAGTAAAACTGCGTGTTTTTCACAAACACCACATTTGGCCAGAGAACAAGGGGGAAGTTTTAAAAATGAATGAGTGTAAAATGAATGCGTTTGGCGAAAAGCGCTAATAGAAATTAAAAAACGCGAATACCTAAAGCGCGAATAAAAGGTCATTACGGAAAGCATCAGAGGAAGGGAATGTTGTACTTTTCAGGTGAAATGTACTTATAACATGAAATTAAAATTTATTTCCTTCCAGATTGGAAGGAACCAGATAGAATCCAGCCAAATTCCTGATGGATCTTTTTGATGTGAAGACGGAAAAAGATATTCTATGTTAAAATATCTAAGACACAAACAGAGAGTTAAACTAAATTTAAAACTTACAATTGTAAAGGATGGCGAATAGGAAGGAAAATTTAGATTTAGAATTTAGCATCTTCACTAAAAGCCGATTTTAGGCTACTTAGTTTCAGACTACTAAATTCTGGGAGCAACTTTGTAGCATTCATTATTTTAATTAACCAAATTATTTTTAGTTTGAACTTTCCTATCGAATTCTCAAAGTTTCAGTTGCTGCCCGAATTTAGCGCGAGTGAGATATTTATGCAAATCGCATATATCTGTTAGCAGTTAAAAGGCAGGAGTTAACGAGGGGAAAGACAGTGCCTTGGATTTATCGCCGTAAGGCTGTGCGCGCCAAGATTTCCTCTGTCTACTGAAAGTTCGCCTTTATAGGCATTTGCAATTACTAGTGTTTGCTAGTGAAATTCGCATTGTTGCATTTCACTAAGAGTAAGCTTCCCTCGCCGTCCTACGTAGAATTAAGTTAGGGAATTGAATTTGTTAACACACTTTATTTTTATATTATTTTAGTTCAGCCCAAGTAGTGGCTTACTCTCAATTAGAAGAGTTGTAAATATTTGAATTAAAGGGTCACTTTTAAACCCTGCTTCTGACTTTGTAGTTCTTCAACACTAAAGGACATAGCCTAGATCTGCTCACTGTCCTCTACATAAGGTTTCACAGCTTATGCTCACGAAGAGAGTCCAGAGATTGAAGGAGAAACCTTACAATAGTATCAGATGATTCATCAAAGATGTCCTGAAGATACACTGGAATGTGTCAATTAAATGTGGGAAGGATATGTTTGAGATGTAATAAAGACATATCAGGCTTTTCGGAAAATGTGGGCTGATTTCTTGAGCAATATCTTCATGAATTGCCTAGTATATTTTTTGTACTGTATGCGTAGTACATGTAAGAAGTAGTTTTATTGGAAAACGTAACCAATTCTACCCTGAATTACTATTTTTCAGTAGGTTGTTAATAAACGAATAAAGGTTTATTAATAAAACAAAAACATTGTTTTTAAATACATAAAAATTTCCTTAAAAATGTAAAAATTTATGGTTTTTAGTCTTTTTACTTAATAAAACATAAATATAAAATTTCGATTTCAGCATTAATCGTATAAAAAATTAATTTCGTTCAAGATCTCCAATATTCAGAATTTTTACAAATAAGTATTCGCAACCCGGATTTGAATCTTCATGTAGTCTCATGCAAAAAATATTCTTTAAATATATACATTCGTGAAACTTAATTCCATGTCTTTTTAAGAAATAATGCAATAAAGAAAGTACGAAGTCTCGCCAAATTTCGGGTATCATATTTCAACGAAACAAACCCATTTTCACCGCTTTCGAGCCCATTTGAATCATTCTTTTTCCTCATTTGTGTATGCACGATCAGAATAAAGACTTTTTTTTTTCAAAACGAATTGTAAAATGGATTTAAAATGGATTCAGACGAACTTTTTTTCGTAACTTCTGTACGTACGCATGTACGTCTCTCTCTATGTATCTCATATAACTCAACGAGCAGCCGCATAATTGAAATTTCATATGTAAGACTATTATAATACCCAGTTACGCACCTTCCTTTTACATTGCAATCGGCCGAACCAAACATATATATATATATATGTATGTATAAATTCTCACTTTGTTACTCGGCTCGTTGAGCTCATTTTCTTTATTCTTATATGTCTGTAAGTTGGGCAATTTTTGCTTTAAACCTGATTGCGTTATGTTATGATTGTTCATATGTTCTGTTAAAGGTTTTACGCTTTAGTTCATGCGCATGCAGTAGCAGTAGAATTATCAGCAATTTAAAAATTTGAGTGGTGCTAAGACTAATGAGGCCACCATTTGTTTACGTTTAAATCTTTTTATAGAATAGTTGTAACATTTTAGTTAAACTAACAAAGTTTTGTTTTAATTTGACTTTTTCTCTCTCTTCTCATTTCAACTTCCCGTTAGAATAAGCTCGCGTTTCAGCTTTATGCTAATTTGAAGTGGAGCCAAGTTCTATTTAAACGAAAGGTAGAAACTTTCAGTGTGAGAGAGCTTTCAGTCTCAGACCACTGTTACTCTATTCGACGTTCGCCTGACTAGCTAGTATTTAAATTCTAAGCCGTAGCGCTGTTACGTGATTACTTATTGAAGTAATTCCAAGTGCGTCAGATTACTTATTGAAGTCATTCTAAGTGCGTCTGTATTAGTTAATTCTTACTATGCACCATTTAGTTTAGAGGCCAACCTCGCGTTATAGCTCTGTGAGGAAAGACGATTTAATTTATAATTAGGTTTAGTTTGAATTATCTGATTGTACAGTTTAAGGCCCGAGTGCGGTTGTTATTTTCTGTATCCCTCCCGAGTTGGGAAGTGGCTGTGTATAATTGTGGTTTAATAAAAGGGGATTTTAAATTCCTCTGAAGTGTAGTTCTTCTACCACTTATTCACAGTATTCTACCGCAGAACATAGCTGCATTCAGCTCCCTGTTCCAGATCAGGACTTAAAGCTGTCACGAAGATGTTTTCCAAGAATATGCACCGAACACTCAGTCCTGACATAGTGAATTAAATTAGTCGGTGCGCTCCAGCGTATTTTTAAAAGTTAACTTTCAGTTTTGTACAATGTTAATTTTATCTTCCCGCCGGTCAGGAGAATTGCTTGTCTTGGCGTAGAAACTCTAATTTTAACTACGGTAGAACTCCAATTATCGGAATCATTGGGAACAGACTCCATTCGGATAATCAAAAATTCGGATAATTTGATTTTTCTCGAAGAAAGGGTCTACGAACACTAAAAAAGGTGTACTGTATGTTTAAAATAGGAGAACAAACAATTTTTGAAGAAAAAAGAGGTTTTAATTAATTAAAATGAAAAGCCAACACTTTTGCATACATGTTATATAGCATATTATATTATATAGCATACATAGTACTAGTATAAGTACTGTACAGTACTTCTAAGTGCAGCAGAAACCTAGCAGTAAGAAACTTCACTTTCGCATAATTTGAGTCCTAAAATCGAAATATGGAAGAAAATTGGGTGTCATTTCATAAAAAGTTCGATTTTCTGTCAAAATTAAATACCTATATTAGAACACTATATATACCCTAAGTCGCGCTTTCGAGGCATGAAAAACGCAATTTGAATTTTGTCAATCGGCCGAGTAAAGTGGAAGATATAAAAATGTCCTCCCCCATTCTCTCTCTCTTTTTTCTTTTTTTTTTTTTTTTTTTAGTCGCAGTGTACCTTTTATTTCTAATGAGCAGATATCTTCATATTTGTCTAGCAAAATTTCAAGATAACATTCTTTTGACGTTCGTCAAACAAGGATTTACGAATACTAGGTAACTTTTTTCCCCTAGAAACGCAGCAATGACGTTGTTTAAATTAAAATAACATTTATTTTTGTGACAGCCCCAAATTTGTATTACGATTTTCAGAATACATAGTCTTACATAAAAAGAAGTCCCCTGAAAAGTCTTACATAAGGATCTAAGACCTCATCCCGATATATCTGGCTTGTCACAGATCCGCTGCTGAACACGTGTAGGGGCGTACGTCCATCGATCATTATTCCACCCCATACCATCACAGCTCCACTACCGAAACGGTCACGTTTCACAATGTTCGAGGGATCATTTCGTGTTCCTGACTCCCTCCAGATGTAAACACGTTTAGAATCACCAGTTAAACTAAACCGCGACTCATCAGTAAAAAGAACATGGGACCATTGATGTTCAGTCCAGTTTTGATGTTCTTTACACCAATTAAAGCGATCCCTCTTTTTCTGTGAAGACAGTAAAACACATACCCTTGGCTTTCTGGCATAAAGGCCTTTTTCATTAAGCCTTCTGTATATTGTTTGCCGTGATGCAACAGTTCCAGTGGCGGCTGCAAGCTCTGAACTTAACTGGCGAGCAGTAGCCTTTCTGTTACGACGGGCAGTTAATGCCAGATACCGATCTTCAGAAGCAGTTGTCATTCGTTTCCGACCTTGTCCAGGCCTCCTTACAACACTTCCATCATTTTGAAACTGTTTCCATAGCTTAGAGACTGTCTGTCTTCAAATATTCAGACATATGGCTGTTTCCATGATTGACTGCTCTGCTTCTAAACGGCCGATAATTCGCCACTTTACAGATTCTTCCAAATGATACTTCGAAGCCATAACAAACCGCTTTGAATCCCTACACACTGAAATCAAACGCTATGTTGCAGAAATTCACTCAAATATTCAGTTTGTGCAAAGCGCTTGATTCACCCTAGGATGACGTAACGCCTAGATTTGCATATCACAAACCGTTTGATTACTTTTGATTGGATAATGCTAATTAGGCTTGGTTTTCACACATTCCCTGAAAATACGGATCACATTGATTCGATATTTCATTGAATATCATCATTTTTGGGTATGTAGAGATAATTTTGGACATGAGTGTAGGTTTAATGCAAATGAGCAAGAGTAGTATTTAAGTCAATGTTTCACTGACTTCGTTAGAGATCCAGTGTTTCTCACTAGCGCGAGTTCGCCGTTTGGCTACGTCTCTCTCTAAGCTATTACTACGCTCGGCCGTACTTCAGGCCTTTGACAGCTTCGCCAACTTAATTGAGATTTAGGGGCCAACTACTTAGAACCTTGATAGCTTCGGCTATATCTTTTCAGTTAAGCATTAGCTAAGCTTTAATTCTTCTTAATTGGAGTTCAAACCCAAGTGGAGGCTTTGTTGTACATTTATCTTAGAAAATTTTGAATAAAAAAAATCTAATTTTTTGCAGGTATGCTTAGAAATACATCTAATTAAAGATGGTGGTAAATATTTTAGAGATTACAATTCAAAATGTTTTTAGAAAAATTTATAAAAATTATTTTAAAATATAAATTTTAAAAATGAATCATAAAAATGGCAGAATTTTTATTT
>KK122425.1:78338-112069 GCA_000611955.2 Stegodyphus mimosarum
AAAAAAATAGGTATTAATAAATATATATTAAATTCATTTAACATGGAGGAGCTAAAATTTTGAGAGACAATGTTTTAAAAATTACTCTTGCGATTTTTACAAAATTTGGTAATTTGGCATAATTTGAGTCGTAGAAGAGAAACATTGAAAAAAACTGGCATGTCATTTCAGAAAAAGTCCGATTTTATGCCAAACTACGTATATTAGAACAACGGTATATATAAATCTTATACATATCGTAAGTCGCGCTTTCGAGACATTGAAAACGCGATTTTAATTTTGTCAATCGGTCCAGTACAACGGCAGATATAGAACTATCCCTTTCTTTTTTTTTCGTTGTGTACATACAATACACATGGAAAAACACGGAAATGCCCATGCAGCCAGTCCTTCCACTGGGAATTCTAACTTGGTACCGAACTACCAGTGTTCAGGGACTTTACCACTCGGCCGCTGGTGGGCCTGGGCTCCGTTATGAAGTTGTCCTTCTTAAGATTATTCTTAAGATTTATCTCTAAGAATATTAAAGAACTGTAAGACTCTATACTCTTCTCTGTCTACTCTGCCTTAATCAGTATTGTGTCAGTATTAATAATCAGTGTTATGTCAATGAATCAGTACTGTAGCAGTATTAATCAGTATTAACATCAGTATCAGTATTATATGTCTTGTATCAGTCATATTTGCATCAGTAATGTACCAGTAATGTATCTTGAGTATTAATCTGTAACATATTATTTCGTATGTCTTTTCGTGCACGCTGAACTCCTTTTAGGTCCATTTTTATGTATTCTGAAGGGGTGCTATAGATAGTGGTGGACGTCCACCACTATCTATAGCAACCCTTCAAAATGTTAACCATTTGGTAAAGGGACAGTGCCTACGTCCCCCGTTCTCTTTCTTTCTGTCTACTCTGCTAAGAGCGTTAAACACAACGCAATGCAAAAGGCATCTAAAGAGCGAACTGAACCCGGAGATATCTGAGTTCTCCAACTCACGCTGAACTAACAACAACCGAAAGCAGCGATTGTATTTCTGTAGCTACTCTAGTCGAATACTGTTATTTTATATCCATACTTACGGATACTTAAATTATGAAATGTTTAAAAAGAGAAAGAGAGAGTAATATGTAATACAAAGGAAGAACCACAAATTTTAGCCCAGAGAAAAAAAATGTAGAATAGTTTTTTAATTTCGTGTTGTTCAGTGGAATTTTTTTCTTTTCCTACTGTTATTTCCGAGTTATTTTTGGCATCATCTTAACTTCAGACTTCAAGACTTGCACTCCATTTAAGGTACGGCAATTTTCTTTCAATGCGCAATTTCTCGATTGGTAGTCTTACTGCAACGCTTATAATCTTTAAAACCATTCAACCTTTTTTTTTTTTACTTATTGTTGTTCCTTAACGATTTTCTTTTCTGATTACCATCCAGCCTCCTTTTCGAACAAACTCATTTACGTGCTGCCAAAATCTTCGATCGGCATTTCTTCTTAAATAATCTATCCAAAAGAAAAAAAAGAGGCTCTAAGAAAGAGAAATCCAATTATTCTTCCATTGTGTGGCGATCTCTGTACAACCTCCAGCGGTAGCCGCGAGTGTTGCCGATGCTCATCTCTTTCAGACTTTGTAAATAGGTACTTAAGGTAAAAAGAGAAATAGTTTGCTATCGATTTTTAAGGTAAATTTTGCGTGGCTGCAGTTTTTAAAGTGAAAAATGTTTAACTACATCGCAGAGAGGCATTAAAAGACAATTACGTGAGCTTTGCACAGCCACTTTGCCTGAGGATAAGTTTTATTAGTTAGGACGTACAAACGGAGTGAATTGGAAAGATTACTTTTCCTCAGATCAGATTATGAATCGCTAATAGTAGCTGTGCTTTGCAGAATTGGGGGAAAATAAGAATAAGAGTTATTTTCTGTTAGATTACTCCAGGTAATTTAGGTAGCAGAAGCAATTTCGAATGGTGTCAGTTCAGGTAAAGAAAATGGTCAATGTTTCACGAGCGAAGTACACTTGAGAATAGACATTTAATGATAATCATTGCCAATTATTTTTTACTGGCTTACTTTATTTTTGTTAGACACAAAAGCCTCAAAGCGCAAAGCAGCTTGTTCCCGAGTTCTGTGTAAATAATATTTGTATTACAATGTAACTAATGTATTTATTGTTTGTGACTTGTTTTACTAGATATTCTGGCTTTCATAGCCTCGAATTCGTTTTCTATTATGCAAGTGATTTCTCTTTTAATTTCCTCTTGACATGCTTCAATGTTTCCTTGAACAGCTTTCATCTCTTATTTGAATACAGCAAAGGCTGTCACCAGCTGTCTTAATTAGGCATTCACCGCTCTTATCACTGGCATTCAAGACACCAAAAACTGTTGCGTGCGTGTGGGTTCGTAATAGATTGAATGCACACAGGCGCGATGATAGGTTGATAAAATTTATTTTATCAAAAGAAACACTTCAGAATTCTGGAACATCTCAACAAAAATTCTCGTACAGGTGTTTACAGTATCATAGAGTACTTCATACTGCTAAGAACGTTAAACACAAAGCAATGCAAAGCGCATATAAAGAGCGAACTTAACCCGGAGATATCTCATTTCTCCAACACAAGCTGAACTAACAACAACACAAAGCAGATGCTCTGTCCGGCCTTAGTTTTCGGCCGGCTGCCGAGAAAAGTCTATTACTTTCCGAAACTACTGGAAGGCGTATGAAGTCGGTACGGTTACAGTTGCATTTGAAGTCAATTGCAGCTATTCAATTACAATACTTGTTACTGTAATCCTGGGTCCGAATCAAAATTTCATTAAGTTTTGCGATCTTTGGGGATTTCTAGTCAAATTTGGCGACAATAATTACCGTTGCCAGCTTGGAGATATCTCGCTAAATTAGCGAAATATATCAAGAAAGGGGGAGGGGAGAGTTTTCCAACAGGAAATACAAATATAAAAATTTAAACAGAAACATTTGAAAACTGAAGCAAAAGTAATATATTAAAATTGATAAAACAATTCAATTAAATAAATAAAATATACAAGAAATATACCAAAAATTATTGAAACGTCTTGGCCTCTTACAGTCAGGAGCCAAAGAGATTTAAACAAGGCCACATTTCTGATCCATATCTAGATGTCTGTTAAAATAAAAAATTAAAAGAAAGCGCTAATTAAGATAGTTAAATAAAATTAAAAAAATCAAAGTGCTTTAAAATGCAACAAAGTAAATTTTTTAAATTTTATTAATCATCAAGATATAATCTGCTTCGTCATGATCTTAAAATAAAAATTATAAATATTTTTAAATGATTATAAAATAATTCTAGAATAAAGAACTAGAATAACCATTGGGTAAATCAAAAACAATCTGCTAAACAAACTTTAATTGAATGTTAATTAAATTTTCAAATACGGAACCAGAATAGCTATCGGATAAATGAAAAACAATGAGTTAAACAAATGTTAATTAATAAGAATTAATGTTAATAAGAAGATTAAGAAAACAATTCACTAATCAAAAGCAATGCTAAACAAGCATTAATTAAATTTCGAACAAAAGAAAAAGGAGAGCTGATTAAAAAGCTTTGCAAATTAAAAGCAATTATTGTAAAACAAAAGCAAAGGATTTTTAAGCCAGAATTTTGAGGAAATGAATTTATTTAGAAGAAATTGATTAAAAGTAAGAATTTAAATTAACCCAGAAAATTTCAAATTAAAAAAAATTACCATAGAAAATGGAAAGCATATAGACTAAAAGATAAAAGGAACAATTAAAAAAATTTGAAAGGCGATATGCCTAAAACTGGGAAAAATAAGTGAAACTGAATTAACCCTATCAGGACTACTGTTTCTTTTAATTAATTTCGCAAACATGACTGGAGTCCTGAGTAGGACCAGGGAGCTTACTAAGAGCTATGTTCGCGCGTGTGTAGAAGGTACAACAAAGATAAGAAGAGTTCAAATTACCCTTTATTTGCTTATCGATTTTACAGACGTTCCCGAATTTCGGGATACAAAGAACAACCCTTTGTGGTCTGAACGTAAAAGAATATAAGACTACTAACTAACTAAAATTTAAATAAGAGCTAATTTTTAATATTTTGCACAGATGACTAGCACTAGAACTGGCCTTTTAAATGACTACGTCTGTAGTACGCAAATTGCGGAAAACTACAATACGTCTTTAACTTTCAAGAGGGTTAAACTTCTAGCCTTAAAGGCGGACAGTAATTGATGGCAAGCTCGCGTGAAGACTCGTAGCAAAAGGGCTTTCTCTCCTTCCTTCTACTCTCCACTCTTGGCAAAAAGCCACAACTTAAATACTTAAGCGTTAGCAAGTACAATTTGCATAAACATAATCAAGAGTTAATTCTGGCCGGAAGTGGAAAATAAGAGATGGTAGTAAAGTTGTCAGGACTGAGTGTTCGGTGTATATTTTTGGCAAACATCTTCGTGAACTCCTTAAGTCCTGATCTGGAACAGGGAGCTGAATGCAGCTATGTTCTGTGGTAGAATACTGTGATTAAGTGGTAGAAGAACTGCACTTGAAAGGGATTTAAAATCCCCTTTTATTAGATCACAATTATTTACAACCACTTCCCAACTCGGTAGGGATACAGAAAGTAAAGACCACAATTGGGTCTAAAATGAACAATCAAATTTAAACTAAAACTAAATAGAAATTAAATTAGTCGTTGCTCGCAGAGTTATAACGCGAGGTTGGCCTCTAAACTAAATGCTGCGTAGCAAGATTTACTAATACTGACGCACTTGGAATTATTTCAATAAGTAATCACGTGAAAAGCACTATGGCTTAGAATTTAACTGCTAGCTACTCAAGCGAATGTCGAATAGAGTGACCGTGATCTGAGACTAAAAGCTCTCTCACACTGAGAGGTTTCTACCTCTTGCTTAAATAGTCGTTGGCTCCACTTCAAATTAGCATAAGCTGAAAACGCGCGCTTCTTCTAACGGGAAATTGAAAATGAGAAGGGATAGAAAGATTTAAATTAAAATAAAAATTTGTTAGTTTAACTAAAACCTTACAAAGTTTCAAAATAAAATAAAGATTAGTCAACTTAAAACCCTTACAACCCAAACAAATAAATTAATTTTAATGGAATTTGAAAAATAAAAATAAAACCTGAATGAGGCAAAATATCCACATATCTTTTAAAAATTTAAAAGGTAACTCTAGAGAATGCTATGTTAAAGAAAAAGTCGAGTTGAGTTGCAGCAGAGAAGCTAGAGTAAATGGACATAACAAAAGACAAGAACTGAACTAAGTTGTAAATAACTAATCTATCAAACCGAAAAATGAAAAAGATGGAAATTGTTATCTCGGTGTAAAATCAGAAATTTAATTGGCATTAATGGACATAAATTCGTATAAATAATTTAATAATTGAATAAATTAATTAAAAACTACTTTTAAATGTGTGAAAATGGTGGAAAGAAATTCAAAATTTAATCTTTTTATTTAATTAATAGAAGTAAATTAATTTTAAATGCATTTAAAAATATTTAAATGAAATGCATGTGAGGAGGAACCTTGAGCAATATAGGTAATGAACGGGTATAGTTCGATCGCCTCATCCGCGACTATGAGCTCAAACACGCATGCGCCATTTGGACGGAATTATTCTCAAAATAGGGTTGGAAGGATAGAGGATGGGGACTTTCTTTCCCTACGTTCTCTCTTTCCGGAGAAGAGAAGGATTTCACGTGACCTTTCACGTCGCAGCAAGTAATAGCGCCACTTTTGACGAGTCTATATGTTTTGGCAGAATGCCAGCCAGGGTTGCATTTGAGACGGTCGAACTATAGCAGAAAACCTTTGAAATGTAATAAGGTGAGTCAACAGTAATAAGTGCTCACCTATCTGGCCTGTAATAGGACTGGAACAGAAATGACCATTTGTTAATAAGATATAGACAGTTCATTTAAAAATTTGGCAAGAATATTTACAACAATTGAGCATCCAGTAAATCTTTAAACTTGGTTTAGGTAAATCCTATCGCATGTAACGATAAATTATAAGGAGTAAATGTGTATTTTGAAGAAGTACATTAATAGAATAAGAGGGAATTTGGTTATTAATAAATGTAATTTTTAGATTTTAAATTTCTTGATTAATCTCTTCAATTGCAACGCAAATATCTTTAAGTAAAAGAATATGGTTGATAACGGTGTTAGCAAATTACTTATTTGGAATACTGAAATTAAGTATTTATTATAAGGTATTTTCTCCCTCTTTTCTGCATGCCTTCGTGGTGCAACGGTAGCACAATCGGCGCGTATTCAAGAGGTCCAGGTTCGACTCCAAGCGAAAACGTTGCTCACTTTTCATCTCTTGTATCAAAATAATCTTAATGTCTCTACAGTGGCGCCCGAACTAAAAAGGTAGTGGATGATTATTCTCCACCACCAGGATTTGGCAAGTGGGTCTCCTAATCCCCAGTCGCCCTTTAAAGGGGGGAGTATGTAAATTACCAGAAGAGGGCGCAGCCCGACCCACCTAACAAAACAAGTTAGTCTTATGGTCATAATAGTTCACGCCCGGAATATAAAAGGTATTTTCTCTCTCCTTTTTGCATGCCTTCGTTGTGCACAGGTAGCACACTCGGCGCGTATTCGAGAAGTCCAGATTCGAGTCCCTGCGAGGGTATTGCTCATTTTTCACGCCTCCAGCATCAAAGCAGACTAACATTTCTATAGTATAAGTTTGTAAATTTATTCATTTGATAGTAATTTTTCATAAAATTGATTTCTTGTTCGAAAAGAAAAATATTGCCAATGCAAGTTCAATACTTAGTGCTTATGGGAATGAGATTAATTCGTAGTCATTTTTAAATTTGCTAACATTAAAGATAAGTAATCCGTTTTTCAAAATTAACCATATTAATCATCCTTAATCAAATAATCGTATAATAATAGTATAATAATAAATCGTATAATGCAAAATTGAACTTATTTCATCAAAATGGAAGTGAAAATAAATGAAATAGCCCGTGCTTTTAGTTTAACTCAAATGTCAGATTTCTATTGATAAAGCAATGAAAAGTAAACCTTTTGGAGAAAACTATATGTGTACGCGCAATCTATTATATCTTAATCAAATATCTAATAGACTTATATTATGAATTGGTGTTTGTTTCTAATATTGTTACTTGCATTTCATTAGTATTCCAAAACCATTTCATTAAAATATAAACATCAATTTAATGAATGAAAAGTATTGGAAATTTTTAACGAGAATTGAAGAAGCTTTGCGAGAAATGAAAAAAATATATCGTTCGAATTTTTTGAAGGCCCGTATCATAACTTGAATGTTGTTTTTCTTTAACTTTATAGGATTTTCATACATAGTACGACCTTCTTTCTGGGAAAAAGTTTTAGTTTATGGTGAATATTACGAAGTTATCAAGTGCTATGCGATATTTCAACAATATGGTCAGTCTTTTAAAGGCTTTGATTACATCTGAGCACTGACGTTTAGCATGTCTGAGGAGGACAAGCACTTGATTTTTGTCTTGTTTGTAGTACCTATGGTTTGATTTAATAGAAATGTTAGTGACAGTTTCTTTCCTTTTTACCAGAAAGATGTTACTCAAACTGTAACTGCATCCGCGAATGAGACATGGGGACCTTGATCTCCCGCGGCTCAATCTGTCGTTCTCAGCACGAGAATGGAGGTTTTAACGTTTCATTTCACCACATTATTTCTGCCCCGTAGAACCCCCTTCTGGCGGTTTGACCTTAAAATAAAATAGCGTGTATTTCTTCCGAGTTTCAAGATATTAAGCGATATTCTTTTTTCTTCTTTTGTTCTTGAACTGCTGCTCGACTTGGTTGATGAAGTATGTGGAAGTAAACGGGATTCTGGCCAGAAATCTGTGTGAACTGGACTTTGGAAATGACATTTCCGATTGGCAGCCTGCCCGCGCTTGTCACGGAGAAAGATGGTCCGCGTAAAGAGATATTAAGGCAGTTCTCCTCTCGCTTTTCAGCCGAAGACACTGATATATTTTTAAGTTGCATTTTTAAAACGTTTTCCCAAAATGAAAGCGAAAATGTACAGACTCATGCACAGGATTCGTGAAAGTTTTAATTTGTAATAATAGGATTTATTCCATAATTGAAAGCAACAGAACAAATTCAGAAGGTCGTTCGTATTTGGTAGCTAACTTCTACGCAAACGAACTTTTTCTTGCAGCAGTTTGCTTATACCTGATAGCCTTTCATTCTTGACTATAACTCAAGTTTGCATTTTCCATGAAA
This sequence comes from Stegodyphus mimosarum, assembly GCA_000611955.2. Taxonomy (NCBI): domain Eukaryota; kingdom Metazoa; phylum Arthropoda; class Arachnida; order Araneae; family Eresidae; genus Stegodyphus; species Stegodyphus mimosarum. The sequence goes on from KK122425.1 coordinate 86,626, forward strand.
ATAAACTTTTTCTTAGAATCGTGATGTCAATTTTATCCCACTCTTGTTGGGTCTTTTTTCTGGATCCGTTCAATGTTCTTGGATGCCGTTTTCCTGACACGTTTCAACAAACCGAAAACGCAAAAATCCACAGAGGAGTATGAGCTTACAAGTATTCCATTACATAAGTTACATTTTATTCCTTTTTACTTCCTTCTACGAAGTAAACATAAAATCATCGTAATTTACGTTACATCTGTTCGTAAGGACGGAATAAAGGCCTATTTTTCCCCCAAACGAATTATAAAACTGATTTAAAATGGATTCAGAAGAGATTATTTTTCGTAGCGTCTGTTAAGTACGTATGTACGTATGTATCTAGCATAACTCAAAAACAAATAAGCTCAGAATGTTCAAATTTTATATATAGGATTGCTATAACATGTAGATGTGCACCTCCTATTTTCGTTCTAATCGGCCACACCAAAAGTATATAAACATATCTAAATATATATCCACTTTGCTACTCGGCTTAGTGAGCTCAGTTTTTTTATTCTTATATGCTGCTAAATTGCGCTTGCATTAAATGATTGAATTATGTTCTTCTTATCTTCCGGTTAATGTTTTTGTCTTTAATTAATCTGCATGAAATATCTGTAGAATCATCAACAATTTAAAAGTTGTTCAAGTGTAGCTAAGGATAATTTTTGTTTACGAAAGCAGCCATATTTGTTAAAATTTGAAACTTAGCAGAGTAGTGAATTAAATTTTTGCACCTTCCGTGTCTTTTTACCGAGTGGGACCAAAATTAAACTTTCATTTTGTGCACCCAAAAATCTGCCTTTTTGCCTGCAAGTCGAACTGCTTGTTTTTCCTGCGTAGAAACTCTTAATTTTAACTGCATTTGTTGTTTTATTCTTCTTCTATATTTTTTCAATTTTTAATAAGATATTTTGTGTTTTTATGCATTTTTGCCTTACCGCGAACTGAGACCAGAATTAATTGAGTGAGAAATATATCTCTAATGAAATTCGAGGAAATAAGTGTTTCGTATTAGCGGCAAATAATGTCGCCAGTCTGTCTCGGGCAGCGGAGAATGTTTATGACTAGCGCATGCGCATTACGTAAGCGGCCCTGAATCGTCTGTGAAAAAAAACTGTTTCTTTTTTATTTGTTTAATTTTTTTATACATTGTTTAAGATTTATTGTAGTATTTGAATAGAACATGTGGTCACGATTAGAAAATTCTGGAGATGCTATAATTTTTGTGCATTCTGAGTTACAAAAGGAATGAGATGTAACGCTGTTAAGTAAACTTAGAGTCTCACTATGGTAAATAGTAAATATAGTGAATTCTAAAGACCGTATTTATTCTGTTGTGATTGTAGGCGAAGTAGATTTAACTCATTTCAATAAGTTTGAATAAAATGCAGGAAAAAATGTGTATAATTTAATATTCCATACAAGGAAGTCATGTGATATGCACATCAAATGTTTTATATATTTTTATTGTTTCTTCTTCTTTCTTTAATAAATAAGCGACAATAGAGGTTTTGTCCATATGACGCTCAACTTTATTGGTGACCTTTCCAAACAAGACTGGAATTTCTTCTTCAAAAATTGGTTCTAAAATATTTTAATTATAGTACAGTAAATTTATTTAAGTCTTCAGATTTTTTCCAGTTTTGATTTACCTTTCTAAAAATCCTATAATTATCATGAATCCGGTTTGAAACATTTTGTCAACAGCTAGATTTTTTACATATAATTTTTTGCAATTTGTTTTTCTTTCTATCATATCCTTTCGCAAAAGCAGATGAATGTTAGGTTTAAACATCTTTTTTAACTACAAATCCTTATGACGAATTTTACTTACCGTGCAAGACGACATAACCATTTCCGATGAAATGTATGTTTGAGTTTAAGAATTTTACCCGTATTTGAACTGTCTTTGGATAAGGTTTTGAGGCTATATTTTTCATTTTTACTTTCTGCAGGACTTTTTTTTTCCTTTCAGATTTAATACTATATTAAAAAAAAAGAAAGTCTGGAATGTTTCAGATGTTAAATTACGTCCAAAGGGGCGTTTTCTTAACATTTTGTGTGTCACCTTTATTTATTAAATATCATGTTCTTCAAACTTAAACCATAAAATTCAGTTGAAGAACAATATCGCAAAATAATTTTAATCTGAGCATATCTTTAGAATTTCCTATACATAGTCTCACGCGTTGGTGATAAATATATTTTTTTTTGGTACAATGTTGCCATGGCTCGCTTTGAAATCCTTCAGTTTGTTAATCAAAAATTCGTTAAAGTTTTGCAAAATAGGAAATCGATAATAAAACAAATTCCAAATTTCAAATTTGAGCTTCCAGATGCCCATATGCGCAGCAGGATTACGTCATTCAAAATTCGATGGCTCTAGGTACCGTCCTTTTTTCACAATGTCTCACATTGTGAAATACATTTATGTATTAATACATTTATGAATATAAATACATTTATGCACCACTATTCAATTTCTTTAAATATAATTCAGGGCTGCGATATTTGGTGGCAACAGTTTGATACGTGAACCGACATTTAATGTTTCCGACGCAAAATCGCAAAACGAAAACAATAGTCCTTCAGGGACAAAGCCCTTTTGGACTAAAAATACCTTTTTTTGGAATGCACTAACCTCGATTTTTATACAGTTTTACAATTTGCTGGCGCGAGTAATGTTCCTCTGAAAGTGCATTTAAGTAACCCGTGAGCCATCTTAGCAACTTTAGGAGCCATTGCCAAAATAAGGTTTTTATTCTTTATTTCAGGTAAACAGAACTTTAGTATACAATTGAACAGAACTGTAGTATTGAAAATGACAAATCTTTGTGTCAAAATGTAAAGGAGGGAATTTAAATCTAAAATCATTTCCATAAAATGTGAACGGTAGACCAATTTAATAAGAAACGGTGTAAGGTTTTAGTTAAACTAACAAAGTTTTATTTTAATTTGAATCTTTCTATCTCTTCTCAGTTTCAACTTTCCGTCAGAAGAAGCGCGCGTTTTCAGCTTATGCTAATTTGAAGTAGAGCCAAGTACTATTTAAACCAGAGGTAGAAACCTCTCAGTGTTAGAGAGCTTTTAGTCTCAGATCACGGTCATTCTGTTCGACGTTCGCCTGACCAGCTAGCAGCTAAAATGCTTATTGAAAATCCAAGTGCGTTAGTATTAGTAATTCTTGCTACGCACCATTTAGTTTAGAGGCCAACCTCGCGTTATAGCTCTGCGAGCAACGACTAATTTAATTTCTATTTAGTTTTAGTTTAAATTTATCTGATTGTTCATTCAGACCCAAGTGTGGTCTTTTACTTTCTGTATCCCTCCCGAGTTGGGAAGTAATTTGTAAATAATATTGATTTAATAAAAGAGGATTTTAAATCCCTGTCAAGTGCAGTCATTATACTACTTCAACACAGTATCTACACCAGAACATAGCTGATTTCAGCTCCCTGTTCCAGATCAGGACTTTAGGACTTTAAGGAGTTACTTTAAGATGTTTGCAAAGAACATGCACAGAACATTCAGTCCTGACAACGTGCGCATCTAAATTAAGCAGTTTATTTCTCATTAAATAATATGTAAAGTTTTTTTCGAGCGCTTACTACATGAAATTTGCTACATCTGCTCGTTTAATTTTCTCACTGTCAAATATTCAAAGCATTTCTTCAGTCAGTCAGTCAGATTTCTTAAAGTATTACCGAATCTTCTACATTTTCCAAGTTTAGCATGATTTTTAGCACGTACACTGCACTAAAAAAAAGAACAGTTCTATAGCTCCCGTTTTACTGAGCCGATTGACGAAATTCAACTTGCGTTCTGAATGTCTCGAGAACGCGACTTAGGATGTGCATTCCGTTTATATAGAGAATTAGAGAATCAACTTTTTCTGAGATGACATACTAATTTTTTCCTATATTTCGATTCTAAAGAAGAATTACAGCGAGAGAAGGATTACAGCGGTATCATTCTCTCTGTTGTCATATACATTACTCTCAATTTAACTGGCGTCGGGTACTTCCGCTACTATGTAAATAATTTTAATGAAATTATGTTTAAAACTGTAGTATTTTTCATATAACTGAACATGAAAATATTTTTAGTTGAAAGCTGTGCCGCAAAAATATGATTACATGGGCAAGTTTATTTAGCGTTGAAGTAAAAGGGTGTCTCGCTAAATTGATGAGATATCGCGAAGCTGGCGACGGTTTTGCTGACGAATTTTGCAGCCAAATTAAGTTAGAAATTTTAAAAAATCGCAAAACTTGGCGACGTTTCGGCGGCATTTGGGTTAAGTGGTACTGTAACTGAATAACTGTAATTCATCCCTATATGTAGCTGCATCAACCCACCCTTAGATGTAACTTTAACCGTATATGTCTTCCAATAATTTCGAGAAATGGAAAGTATTAAGAGATTTTTCGACCGCCGGGTGAAAACTATGAGAGTGGAGAAAGCGCATCTGCTCAGTTTCCAAGTTCGGCTTCGATTACTGAGTACTGAGATATCTCCATGCGAGCTTCGTTGTTTAAATGCGCTTTGCATTACGTTGTGTTTAACGCTCTGTGTAGTTTCAAGTGTATATACTGATTGTGCTCTGTGATACTGAGAAGAGCTGTAGGAGTATTTTTTGTGGAAATTTCCAGAAATGTAATGTTCCTTTCGGTAAATTAAATTCCATCAAGCTATCACTAAATCTGTGTTCTTTCAGTCTGCTGTGGATCCCTGCGCAAGCAACAGTATTAATAAGAGAGCTTGAAAAGAACTGAATCCAAATTTGCGTAAAAAGATTGATTAGATGTTTTCTTTTCGACATTGACCATGCTGTCATTGCTTTTATCCCATGCATATTTCGCTTAAAAGTAGCATTTTTAATAGATGATATGTAGAGACATTAGAATTTTTTGGAAGCCGGAGAGATGAAAAATGAGCTACGCCTTCGCTGGGACCTCGAACCATAGACCTCTGGAATACGCTCCCAGCTTGCTGACCACCACACTTCGAAGGCCGTTGTTGTATCGAGCGCGTGAGGCCACACACGTCTGGCGCCATCCCATTTTGGAAACATCGACCCATCGCTATGATATGTTACCTGAGATGGAGGAGAAGTCAAGTTTCAATTTAACGAAAAGTGCATAATTGAGGGATAAGAACTCTGGATGAAATGACGAATCTACCTCAGACGAAAATACCTTTTGTGCTTTGTGTTCAATGTGTTTAATCTTCGCAAATCGTATCTTCGAAAGTGGTGGCCATGTGCTCCATAATTGGGTATAGACACAAGAAATTGCTCTCTTTTATCATCGAAAATATGTCTCACCTAAAATAGGCATTTTGGTAAGGGTCAAGAAGTATTTTGTCATCGATGTTTTCAGATTGTGAAACTGCACTTTCCATTAAAAATGAACGATGTTAATAACACGCTTGTCTATCATATCAGACAGCATCTGTAAGTCCTTCATGAATAGTTTTTGTAACCTGCATTGGTATATTATCAACCCAGAGAAGTTTCTTGTGATAAAATAAATGTGTCTTTAAGCGATATCTACAAGTCTCATGCATGGGGGTTATTGGGTAAGTCAACCATTTTGTTATTCTTATCTTAAAGAGTAAACGCAATGTACACCACTAATTTTTAGGTTAGTTAAATTTATGCAGACTCAATTTAAATTTGTTACTTCTAGTATCACATTGGATTAGGGAGTCACATTTACAACACCACACTTATATACTCCACCTTTTAAAGGGCCACTGGGGATTAGACTCCGCAATCGCCAAATCTTGGTGGTGGAGAATCATCATCCACCAGCTTTTAGTTCGAGTGCCACTTATAGAGACATAGGTATTTTATTAAGCCGGAGCGATGGAAAATGAGCCACGCCTTCGCCGGGACTCGAACCATGGACCGCTGGAATCCGCACCCAGCGTGCTGACCACTACACCCCGAAAGCCTGCCAAGAAGGCGGGAGAAATATCTTATTATAAGTTTTGTTTAGCTCTGAAAATTTTTGTGACCACAATATTTCCATCTTTCTGCAATAAAATAAAACTTATACAGGGCTCGGTTAATGAATAAGCGGTCCTCGATTCATAAGAAGTTATCCGCATACGCTATTTTCCCCAGAGTATATACTCGTTATTAATACTAAATTATTCATATAAGAAAACTCCTTAGAGTGATTATAGTTTTCTTTGAATCAACTGTTTCATAGAAACCTTCTCTTTCTCTCAATGAAAACCTAACCGGCACACTAACGAATAAAAACTTTAGAAGGAATTTCAAATTTCAAGTTGCTGACAAATCAATAAATCCAGCCCTCAAGGTAAAACATAAATAGCAGTTTAAATCAAAAGAAGAAGAACCCTTGGTTTCACTTAAAGGCCCTTTTTTTCCTACTTGATATATTTTTTTCCAGAATTCTTGTTTACTGAATGGCCCGAGGCTAAAAGCGTAGACCACGTGATTAAAACTTCCAGCTAAAAAAGGACATATGATACGAGAACACGTCGCTAAAAGTGAATTCGTGGAGAAGTTTTTTTTATTATTTTAATTTTTTTCTTTTCCTACTTTATTGTATCTCTGCAACATTTTGTTCGTAATTTTGCTTTTTGCTCAGTTATTTCTTTACCTCCATCGATATAAATTGAATGGTTGGCACAAAAAAGTTTTTTCGGCCTTTTACTGCTTCTCCAGGAGAAGGATAGTGTTGTTTATTTTGTGCGCTGGAAGACATTTCAAAAACTTGAATGTTTATCCATGTTTTACTGACAGCTGCAAGTGAGACCTTTAGAAAGTCATGACTTTCGAGTTTCATTTCCTTTTGATATTTAAAATAAATTTTTAACAATCGTATAATGTGAATAGAAACTGATCTCCTTAATTATAAATTATTCATGGAGCAGTAAATGCCAGGAATACAGAGGCTGTTCGCACATTTTTTAGACGATGTATATTGTATTCACAAAACTAAATTACATAAAATTCTTGCGTTTTAAATGTTCTATTTGACATCCCTTATTCTGAACTATCTTTCGACACCGCAGTTTCCAGGATAATAATGCCTTTTGAAGTGTCAGAAGAGGTATTCTATCCCATTCCTCCCGAACAGCTTTCCAGAGTCCTGTTAGGGTTTTGGGACAACGTTTGGATAATACAGTTTTTAAAAGTCCGAAAGCACAAAAATCCATAGGTGACACAAAGCGAGATTTAGTAGGGATATCAGTGAAGGGTATGGCCTGGATACCAGATTTTTATTCCATTTCTTTTAGGAAATTTACAGTGGATTTTGATGTGTGACTGCTAGCTTTGTCCTGATGAGTCTCACAGATGGATGGCACTGTGGGTAAAGCGATGGTATTTCATTCTAAAATATTGGCGATAAAATATGTTCCTGATAGTATTTGGAGTTAATCTTGACATTTTTTGCACTCTCTTTATTTTTAACTTGCTATTATAAGAAAAACCAACAACAATCGTGAATCCCTTAGAAAAACTTTCTTTCGATTCTTTGAACCATGTACTTAAATTTTTTTCTCCCTTTTATGATAATAAATGGCTCTTTTTTTTGTTACAATCATTTAAATACACCCATGCTTCATCTGTTGGGACAATTGTTTTCCATTTTTCTTTGGATAAGTGTTTCTCATATAGAATTCTGCAGCGTGTCCTGCGTCGAGCGCTGTGCTTTGAAAGAAGACGATGCACATTGCGTTTTTTCGCTTTCTTAAGATTTAAATCAACGTTTATCATTTTGTTTACAGTGAACACCCAGCATTTTAATGATTTTGCAACTGTCCTTTGACTAGGAGGATTTTCTTTTAACATTAAACAACGTACCTTTGCAATAGTCGAAGATGTCCGTTTTTTCCTTGGTTTCTTGTTTGGAATTTTTGTCCCACTGGAGGCTCCAATTTGACGTTTTTTTCCTTTCTTGTTGATGATATTACCTATCGACGCTTTAGATATCACAAAACCATGACTCTCCCATCGTTTTTGGATAACGGAGTATGCATATTTCTCTTCGGAAAGAGCGTCAATGTAGCCTTCGAACCACTGCTTTTTTAAATTCGCCGTTTTGAATAAAAACAGAACTTTCCAACCACAGACGGTAATTTTGACTTTTAAAAACATAGTACAATTGCAATTACTTCTTTTGCAGCAAACGATTTTTTATTACCGCTTACCAAAATCGTCTAAGAAATGTGCGAACAGCCTCCTTATATTCGTACCTACGCGAGTTTAGATTTAAGCTAGAAGTTCATAAGTGTATAAAAATTTAGAATCATTCCTGATTGATTAAATCGTTCAAAGGTTGATCATGCGAATATAGTAACCTCAACATATGAAAATGCACTTTTACTCGTAAGTTCGTGAAAGGTTTAAAAAATTCGAAACAAATGAACTACGAAACAAGTTCACCTTACACAAAAAATAAATAAGTAAATAAGTAAAATAAAAAAAAAATCTGAAATGTTTCAGATTTTAAATTACGTACAAAGAGGCGTTTCTTAACATTTTGTGTGTTACCTGTATTTATTAAATATTATGTTCTTCGCACTTAAACCACAAAATTCAGTTAAAGAGTAATATCGCAAAATAATTTTAAACTGAGCATATCTTTCGAATTTTCTAAACACAGTCTCACGAGCTGCAGATAAAAATGTTTTTTGTTTACAACATTTGACATTGCTCGCTTTGAAATCTTCGAGTTTGTTAATGAAAAATTAGTTAAAGTTTTACAAAATATGAAATCGGTAAGAAACCAAATTCCAAATTTCAAATTTGGGTTCCAGGTGCCCATATTCGCAGCAGGATTACGTCATTCAATATTCGATGGCTCTAGGTACCGTCGTTTTATCACAATGCCAGAAACATACTGTTACGAATTTCACATTTATTTGGCTATTTATTCAGAATTGTAATTAAAATTCCTTTTTATTTCCCCGTACAACGCGGACGATTTTTGAAGAAAAACCTACGTCGAAAAAAAAAAATAAAGAATAAAAATGAAAGAGCGCGTGCATTTAATGCTCAATAAATAAATATCTCGTAATTACTGTTGCCATCCAGAAAAATCTAGAAAAATCGAGATTGTTCTATTGATAATTAAAAAGCTTATAAAAGCCGAACTGAAACACCTCATGACGGTTGCTGTTGCTGTTGTAGTTGCAGCTGTAAAAAGCGAACTGCTGTTTGTTTACTTAACGCTGTTAATTGATTGTAGCGATTTCGCTGTGAGATAGAATTATTTTATCTGTTTTGAACTGAGTTTTTTGCTAAACGTTTGAGATATTGTGATATTGTGCGAATATCTGTGAAGAAATATTTCAATATTTTAATTTATTTCTTGTGGGAAGAATAAATTTTTGTTAACTTTTTACGACTTGTGCATGCAATATATAACGAACCGTACGCACGTAACAATACATACATTTATGCACATTCTACATTATTTAATTTCTTTAAATATAATACAGGGTTGCAATATTTGATGTCTACAGTTTGGAAAGTGAACCGACATTTAATATTTCCGACGCAAAATCGCAAAACGAGAACAAAAGTGCTTCAGGGACAAAGCCCCTTTGGACTAAAAAGGGAGATGGAACAGTGTTCCGCACTGCTCTCCAAAAGTTAAGAGCATGTTTTTGGTGTCTAAAAGGTTATATATATATATATATTTGAATTTAACAAATATTCTCTATTTGTAAAAAGCAAATATAAACTTAAAATTAATTATAATTGCAGAAAAAATATTATTGCTGTGAACCAATTCACAATATCGTTTAAATTCTAAGAGTGTATATGTATATTAATTACAATATTATTTAAATTCTTCTAAGAGTGTATATACATATAAGAGTTTTATATATATATATATATATATATGTACACTTTTTGTTATAGCTTAATGAGTCATATGTGAAACATTGACGAACATGGGGAAAACTAGGACATTGACAAAATTTTAAGTAACAAACAGAGTAAAAACAATGAAATAACTTATACCATAATTCAGCTAATATTATTAATAATATACGTAGCGTATTCGGAAACTAAGTACCGTTTCATTCTAGCGCCGTCGCAGAGCTGTGGTAGGCGTCCCGCGCATGCGCACTAGTCTTTCTTGTTCACTGACTTTCAATTGTCGCCATTTTGGTTGCTCTATGTTGTATTTTCAGTTTGCTGTGCACATTCAAAACGTTTAAGACAATTAGTTCTCCCGCTGACTGTGAGATTCGTGCCGTGATTAAATTTTTGAACGCGAGGAATGTTAAACCGGCCGAAATTTATCGTCAAGTGACAGAAGTTTACGGTGAATACGCGATAAGTGATGGAATGGTGAGAAAGTGGGTAAGAATGTTTAATGCAAGTCGAACAAATGTCCACGCCGAGTCGAACAAATGTCCACGCCGAGCCTTCTGTTGTCACCGATGATTTGGTAAGGAAAGTTGATGAAGCAATTCATGAGAACAGACGCTTCACAATGACCACTCTTTCAGAGACATTTCCACAAATTTTACGTACTGTTTTGTTCGAAATTGTGTCTGACCGCTTGTTCCTCACTGATGTTCACAAAACAAAGCGACTTGGTAGTGCCCTGACATTTCTCACGCGGTACAGTGATGAGGGAGAAAACTTTTTAAACCAAATTGTGACAGGTGATGAAACTTGGGTGTGTCATTTCACATCAATCGAAACAACAATCGACGGAGTGGAGACACACTCATTCTCCAAAAAAAAAAAAAAAGACACTCTCATTCTCCGAAAAAACAAAAGTTCAAAGTGACAATGTCATCACAAAAAATCATGTGCACTGTCTTCTGGGATAGGAAAGGCGTTTTGCTTACTGAATTTCTTCCCAGAGGCGAAACTATTAATGCGGCACGATATTGTGACACTTTAACAAAACTAAGGCGTGCCGTTCAAAACAAACGAAGAGGAATGCTCAGTAAAGGAATTGTGTTGCTCCATGACAATGCTCGGCCCCATACTGCTGGTGTCACTCAATCGTTAATTCGACAGTTTCATGGGAGCAGTTCGATCACCCGCCGTACAGCCCGGACTTGGCGTCGTCCGACTATCACTTGTTTCTGCACACGAAGCGCGAGCTTGGTGGCAAGCGCTTTGGATCTGACGATGACACGAAAAATGCTGTGGAGTCGTGGTTATCGAAACTGGGGGGAAGTTTCTTTGACGATGGTATACAAAAAACTGGTCACCGCTATGACAAGTGTTTGATCATTGGCGGAAACTATGTTGAAAAATAGTTTAAGACTATGTTTATGCGGAAACTATGTTTAATTTTTATGTAAAAATAAAGTGGGATTCGAAAAAATTGTTTTACTATTTTTTTTTTCAAAACGGTACTTACTTTCCGAATACGCCTCGTATTAATTATAATATATTTATTTAGCATAATTAAATGCTGTTTTGGCAACTTTCATTTAAAATTTTTTATTGTTTTCAAGCCCCACATTTATGTTTCGATATATTACATTTTGAAATGAAACGTATGATAACTGCTTTTCAACTTTTAGCTCATTTAGCGTCAATTATGTTAAGTTAAAAAGATATTTGAAGTATTCTTTATTTTTATGATCAGTTTTTTACTTCACTCGACGTAATTTAATTAGTAATTAACTACTACCTTGTTTTAGCTGAAAAACAAAATTGACGCAGGGTTTAACATTAATGCATGATTTGCGTTAAACAAACTAAGAAGTTTTGTGTACTTGATTTATAAGCAAAGCTTGTTTTTCATAATAAAATTTGTTTTCATGAACTTATATTTTTTAACTTCGCAATAATGGGATTAAATTATTTATAGTGTTACAATAAGAAAGTTGGAAGTAATGAAGGTAACAGGTACTGCTTGATGAAAATTTTAGTTTTAAAGATAAATATAATAAAGTCTTTCGCTTTTTTTACTCCCTTGTACGAAGTAAAGGAAGTGTTCTAATCACGAATTATTCCGGTAACGTATTGATTCAGAAGAGTTCTTTACATAGTGTCTGTACGTGCGTACGTATGTATTTATTTCGCATAACTCAAAAACGACTAGACTCAGAACGCTGAAATTTTATATAAAGGGCTGCTAAAACATGTAGATGTGCACGGTTGCAATCATATATATATACCCACTCTGCTACTCGGCTGAACTCAGATCTTTTATTTCTATATGTTCGTAAATTACGCATTTCTTGCTTTAAAAATGACTTATTTATATTGTTCTAATCTTTCGCTTATGGTTTTTATGCCTTTAGTAAATCTGCATGCAATATTTGTGAAATTACCAACAATGTGAAAGTTATTTAAGTGTGGATAAGCCTAATTTTTCTTACCATAGCAGCCATATTTGTTTACATTTGAAGCTTAGCAGAATAGTGGATTTGTTGCCAATCTAGAGAACTTAAACTTCGCAACAACAAAGATAACGCCTTCTTTTATTATTGCGAATAAAATCGCGCTTAATCTATTCTGGAATGTTTTCGAGGAAATAGTGTTTAAGATTTACTTCGTAATTTTTAACATAGACATTTTGAGTTCTTATGTGTTTTTGCCTTGGCGCGAAGTTAGAACCGATTTAATTGAATGAGAAATACTGAATCGTCTGTGAAAAACTGTTTGTTTGTTTAACTTCTTTTATACAGATTATTATAGTATTTGGTATTATAATAATATTTATAAAATATTATTATAGTATTTGAGTAAAACATGTGGCAACGATTAGATAATTCTTTAAATGATACAATTTTTGTGCATTTTGAGTTATAAAATGAATGAGATGTAACGCTTTTAAGTGAACTTAGCGCCAGAATGTCGCTATGGTAAATAAATACAGTGAAATATAAATCATGCATTTATTCTATTGTAGTTTATGTGCTATCGACAAAGTAAATGTAATTGAATCTAATAAGTTTAAATGAAATGCAAGAAAAAATGCGTATAATTTAATAGTCCGTACAAAGAAGTCATGTGGTGTATACATCAGACTTTTTACTTTTTCTTTTAGGCATGTTAATCTCGGATCACTATTAAAAAGTACACAGGTATTAATGAATATTCCAGTTATTTTTAAGCTATATTTTGGTTTGATGTTGAAACGAAACAACTAAATTCCACGTTTCCAAAAAATGATGGAAAATACCAATGTATTTTATATTTTTCCTTTTTAAAAGAATATTAATATTGTAAATTATGTCAGTACTTGTGGTTTTCAGAGTGTTTCAGAAATTCTAAAGATATGTTAAGTAATATATTTGTAAATATTTTTAGCACAAAGTGGCGATAGTACAAATGCTCTCGAAACGTGTATTTGTCTGTAAATAAAAGGTAATCTGATGCGGACACCACATGATTTCCTTGTATGGCTGATTAAATTATTTACATTTTTTGCTGAATTTAGTTTAAACTTATTTTCTCGAATTTCATCATAGCTGCCTTTCTTATTCAATTAATTCAGTTCTCACTTCCTGGTAAGGCAAAAAGACCTAAAACTCAAAACTCCTTCATTAAAAATTGTAAAATACAGGAAAATATAAAACTTCAAATATCATTAAAACAGATAAAAAAACAGTATTTACAATTACAACAGGAGTTTCTGTGCAAAAACAAGCAGTTCGGCCAGCGAACAAGAAAGCTGATTCTTCTGTGTACAAAACTGGAAGTTTATTTTTTGTCCCGCTCGGCAGAAAACACTGAAGCTGCAGAAGCTGACTTAATTCACTATTCTGCTAATTATTAATTCCCATTAATTAAATATGTTTTTGCCCGAGTTTTCAAATGAAAACAAAAATTGGTTTAGTTACGCTTAGTGACACTTCAATAACGTTGAAATTCTTGATAATTCTACAACTATTGCATGCATATTAACTAAAGGCATAAAAACCGTAACCGGAACATAAGAGCAGCATAATTCAATCATTTTTAAAGCACAAAATGCGCAATTTAGCAACATATGAGAATGAAAAAACTGAGCTCACTCAGCCGAGTAATATAGTGGATATGTATATATATGCATAAATTTGTACTCATTTGGTGCCGCCGATTGAAGCCAACATATGAGGTGCACATCTATATATTATAGCAGTCCTATAAACAAAATTTCCCATTATGGGTGCAATTCGCTTAACCAAAAATACGTACATATATATATATATACATACGTACGTATGCACAGACGGTATGAAAAAAATTCTGTAGAATCCATTTTAAATCAGTTTTATAATTTTTTTGGGGAAAAAGAGTCCTTCATTAAGTTCTTACGTACTAATAATGTCACTCAAAAACATTATTAAATTGAATTCGATAGCGGTCAAAATAGATATTTTCTGTGAAATATGATACACTAAACTTTAAAAGCATTTTACAAAGAAATTTTTTAGTCACTTTTAAAACAAAAAAATGTACAATTTACCAACATAATAGGCATTAAAAAAACTGAGCTAACTAAGGCGGATAACAGAGCAAATATATGTGTGTGTGTGTGTACGTACTTTTGGTTATGCGAATGAAATACATTTCGCAAGAGAAGAAGAGGGGGAAAGTGGTCACGTGGTTTAAGAACAACAATCTCCTCACGTCCGCAGTCTACGATGGATTCTATAGCCGATGTACCACTAAAATTAATTGATTTTTCTAATTTAGAAATTTACAGCTTTTGTGAAAAATTAAAAAGTACGCTTGGAAGTTATTTCTCTTTTCTTGCTGTTAATAATAAAGGTCTTCTCTTGTTCAAGGAAAAACACGTTAATAACATTTGTTTTAAAGTAATGCCAGATAGTAAGGTACTTCTAGCAAGCTGTGTTATGGCAGAATCGAAGAAAACAATTAATTATAAAACGTCTGTGGAAATTTCTGCAGAGAATGAGGTAAGATTCATAAATTTTCTTTTATGCACAATACTTACTAATATTCATCTTCTACTTTATTAGGAATATTAAGTGTATATCAATAAATGAAGAATATTCCCGAGACCTTGAAGAATGTTTTCCAAACGGCACATTTTAAATATTTGTTAATAGTTCATGAATACTTGTTCTAAATTATTGAAATTGTTGAATTCATGCAAGATCTGCTTATTTGCAAAAGCATTAACACCAAGCCAATTTTCTCTTATTAATTACAGTGCCATGGAACATGCTACACCACTAAATTTTTATTAATTTCATCACGTTGTGTTTTAATAATGTGGGTGTTTTAATCAAGTTTTTTAAATTAATACGCGTAAATGTAGTATATTTTATCGCGTTCTACTATAAAATAAAGAAATATCTATGACCAAAAAATTATTAATTTCACAGCTAAAATTACAGCGAACTCAGTTGTGCAAATCCATACAATTTTCTTTTTGACATTTATACTCTAATATAAAAAATATATGTTAATCTGAAGTTTATGCTATCTGTAGATTAAGAGTCAGTTATGAACAATTAAATTTCAAGGGGTACAAAATTATGTATTAATTTTGAGCTGTGTATGATATTAATATCACTACCGTCACATAATTTAGGGCAACTGTATTTATAACGTTCCAGACATTTGCGTCTACCATTTTGAAAACCATCTTGTTGTGCTTGTCAGGCTGATAAAATTGTGACTTAAAATTATAATAGTAATTATATTTTTCTTTTCAGTGTAGAACAACAACATACATGAACATTATTTTATGCATTTCCTTCTGCAGTGTACAGAATTATTATTGCAAATGATTCATGAGATTTCAAAAAAGTGCTGGAAATAATTTAAAAAATAAAGTTAATTAACGCTATATGAAATCAAGAAGAAAGCTTCCAAATTTTACTGATAAAACTATAAATGTTCAATGTGTGTTCTGGTTTTATGATGTACATAGAAATGAGTATCCCAATCCTCTCAACATGTATTGTAACTGTTTCTTTAGAAATGCTTGGCCGTCTAAAGTTGTTGCCTTTATATAGGCAAGTATTATTCTTAAACTGTCAATACCATCTCATATTCTGGTGGCTTGTTGGAATATACTGTTGCCGAATATCCGAATTGTCAACACATCTACCACAACACAAGCTTGTTTGTTTACATTAGCAGTTCCTACATCACGTGACCTCTGACGTCACCGGAATGTATCTCATTGCACCCATAATGGAAAGTGCATAACTGCATGTTATAGCAGTCCCATATACAAAATTTCAACGTTCTGAGGCTACTCGTTTTTGACTTATGCGAGATATATACATATGAGCCGTTGCCATTTCGCCATCGAAACATATTTTTTTTGCATGACGATTATATCTTGTCGTATTATACTCGCATTAAATTTATTTAGTTTAATAATTCTGTTTACCTTTTTTATACGTAATAAAGATTGCTTATAATATGCATAGCTATTTACAAATATGAGATATAAAGAAATTACACATAATTAGAAAAATATGTCAGTGTCAAACAGAACTTCGGCTAAACCTCTGTTGTAACAGAAGGTATATGATCGATTTTAAAATTATGTAGATACAATATTTACATCATTCGTCAAAATTTCTTTAAATTTTAATCGGTTTTTTCACTATTATATGCATACAATACACATAATTATCACACTGAGAAAATCCTTCCAAATAAATTGTTTCTCGGGAAAACGTCCTTAATTCTAAGCAATATTTAGTAATTCTAGAATGAAATGCAAGAAAAAATGAGTAATATTTAATACTAGGTACAAGGAAGTCATGTGGTGTATACATCAGAGTTTTTAATTTTTCTCTTATGCTTGTTAATCTCGGATTACTATTAAGAAGTACAAGGTATTAATGAATATTCCAGCTATTTCTTAATTTTATACCGTTCACCTTTAAAGGTACATTTAGGTTTGATGTTGAAACAAAACAACTAAATACCACGGTTCCAAAACATGATGGAAAATACCAATGTATTTTATATTTTTCCTTTTTAAAAGAATAATTGTAATTTTAAAAGAATAACTGTTTAATTGCAAAATTTCTCTTTCTTTTAAAATTTAAGACAGCCAGAGGTACACAATAAATAAACAAAATTCTTAAATTAAATAAACTTAATGATATAATATGGCAGGCAATAATATAGGCATATAAAGAAAAATATCTCTTAAATATATAATCGGTAAACATAATTATTTAACTTAATAAACTTGGCGTAATACGGCAAGATATAATATGGTCATGTAAAGAATAATGTCTATTGACTGCGGAACGTTCTGACGGTCGAACGTTCCGACGGCAGAACGACGACGCCGAAACTGCTTCGGCGAAAAGGCCGCGGTGAATAGTTCCATTCCAGTACATACGTACGTATTTAGGTACAGACGACACGAAAAATTCTCTTCTGAATCCATTTTTAACTCCAATTTTCAATCCATTTTGCGAAACGAGTTCTTTATTCTGCCCTTACGTACAGACGTTACGCAGAAACATCGTTTAAACGGATCCGAGAGCCGTCAAAATGGATATTTTCCGTCAAATATGATACCGGAAATTGTTTACGATTACAATAGCGATTTTACACTCATGTCCATAAATTAAGGATAATTCGGAGTCACGCGGAAATGGAACTCTAAAATAAATATATCACCTGTAAAATGACTACACACACCTTCAAGAATCATATGCAAATTTCAGGAAGTAACCAGATGACACCGATGGTATGTCACAATGACGAGAGTGTAAGAGAGTGATATATAAGGAATACAGGCAAAGAAGTAAAATTGTTTGCACGCGCTTTATAAGCATTTCAGTGCAATAACCGAATAGTTATGACACAAAGGACGCATTTGGATGATTTTTTACGTGGTAGAATTATCGACCGTCTGGAATGTGGGCATACCCAACTGGAAGTATCAGACGAACTTGGAATTGCCCAGAGTGTCATCTCCAGGCTTTGGCAACGATTCCAAGATGATGGTAATGTGAGTAGACGTTCCAGCACAGGTCGCCCCAGAGTTACAACGCCGAATGAGGACCGCTATTTGGCAGTTACTGCCAAAAGAAACAGGCGCAACACAGCCTCAGACCTGTCTCGTCAGCTATCTTCAGCCACTGGTACGACAATTTCAAGGCAGACAGTGTACAGACGCTTAGGGCAGATTGCTCTATATGCTAGTAGACCTGTCAGATGCGTTCCACTTACCGCGACTCACTGTCGCCTGCGGTTAGCCTGGAGTAGAGAGCATGCATGTGGACACCGCAACAGTGGGCTTGCGTGATGTTTTCCGACGAGTCCAGGTTTAGCTTGCAGTCTGATTCTCGCCGGACTTTCATATGGAGAGCTCCAGGTACCCGTTACCACCAAGAAAGCATCATTGAACGACACCGTTAACGGTGGTGCAGGAGTGCTCGTTTGGGGTGGAATTATTCTGGGTTCAAGAACTGACCTGGAACCATGACAAGCCAAATCTATCGGGACGTCATTCTGGAACAACATGTACGTTTGTTTCGCGGCGCCACAGGCGCACAATTTGTGTTTATGGATGACAAAGCCCGTTCTCACCGTGTAAACATCGTAAGCGAATGCCTTCAATCGGAGGATATCACCCGTGTGGACTGGCCAGCATTCTCACCGGACTTGAATCCAGTAGAGCACGTGCGCGACATGCTTGGCCGACGAATTGCAGCCCGTCAACCTCCTCCTAGATGTCTATCCGAACTTCGGAGATCATTGCTTTATGAGTGGTGTGATATTCCCCAAGATCAGATCGATAATTTGATGATACTCAGCATGCCTTGGCGTTGTACGGACTGCATTGCATCGTCTAGGAGACATACAATGTATTAACAATCATACCAACCGTGTATTATTGGTTTTTTGTAAATAGGTTTTTTTTGTAATTTGCTCCAGGGAGAAAAAATCTCTATTTTTTTTAATAACATCAAACATATAGCATCTTTTCTTGCTCTTTACCTTTTGTTTAATATAAGCTTTAGAAATAAGTCAAATTTGTTTTGCTTCCAACTCTTCCTTTGCCTGATTTTGTATTATACTTAATTTATGGACATGAGTGTACTTCGTATAAGATTGTGAAAATGCCCATTTGGGCGTAATAATTCATTTGAAATCTTTCAAATTTTACTTTTTGCTTTGTTACGTTTTTTAATTATTGTCTGATTAACCATGAATTTGAGTTAACCTGCGACATATTACAAAGTACTACCTTATTACACTGGGAACTGACTATCCCCAAAATAACTCTCTCTCTTGATGAAGTATAAATGTTTCAACGTTTGAATGCTAAGCAACATTTTATGCTTGCGATGTTTCTAAATTCAATTTCTCACCATTCGACAATTATTCAACCCTTCTTGCTAATTCTCGATAATATTTTCCAACATAATTTACAGCGACTCAACAAAATCGGAATCCATTCAGAATTGTATTCTCCTTAATGGCTTCGGAATATGTCGGCCCATTACATGAACTTCACTTTAAAATGATGTATCGAATGAGCAAAAAGAATTCTTCGAATCGTACATTTTTCTCCATGAAAACGCACACACTGTGCATGGAAACATAACAAAAAAAAAAATTCGATCGAGAAGAAAAAAAAAATATTATCTAAGTATCTGCATTTTTAACTTTATAAAAATGAAAATAAATCCAACTTAGTGGGAGGGGAGTACGTTGGGCGCGTTTCAGACCCTTAGAAAATGGGAATTTGATTTTACCGATATTTTGCTCATTACTCTGTATTCGATACATGTACAAGAGAAACCAATATTATGCTCTTCGAACGATTCTTTGTTCCAAATAGGAATTTGGGAAGTTATTTTTTCCGATAACAAATGTTTGAGCATTCAATAAGGAAACGAAACTGCGGAAACCCTCATAGTTCTGAGGTATTTTCAAATAAAAATCACAACTGTGTATTCTAGAGGGATGATAAGAATAAATACGTTTCTTCTTTATTATTTTGTGCCACAGTTTCAGGTCGCCTTTTGAATGGCATGCTGTGATGAAAACCTATTGATAGAATTTGATCGTAGTTATTTTATTCTTTAAAAAATATTCGAATTTTTTAATTAAGCAATTTTTTTTGGTTTTCGTACTTTAAGGAATCGATAAATAATTCATATTTGATTTTTTTCAGATATGCACGCGTCGTTTCACAAAGTACACTCATGTCCATAAATTGAGCATAATGCAAAATCTGGCAAAGGAAAAGTTAGAAGCAAAACAAATTTGACATATTTGTAAAGCTTATTTATTAAACAAAAGGTAAAGAGCAAAAGAATATGCTATATATTTGATATTATTAACATATAGGTAGACAAGTAGGAGGAGGTTGACGGGCTGCAACTCGTCGGCCAAGCATGTCTCACACGTGGTCTACTGGATTCACGTCCGGTGAGAATGCTGGCCAGTCCATACGGGTGATATCCTCGGACTGAAGGCAGATAAAGCAAAATCAAATATAATGCTAAATCAGGCAAAGGAAGAGTTAGAAGCAAATCAAATTTGACTTATTTGTAAAGCTTATTTATTAAACAAAAGGTTAAGAGCAAAAAAAGATGCTATATGTTTGATATTATTAAAATAATTAGCGATTTTTTCTCGTTGCAGCAAATTACAAAAAAAAACCTATTTACGAAAAACCAATATTACATGGTTGGTATGATTGCTAATACATTGTATGTCTCCCAGACGATGCAATACAGTCCGTACAACGCCTAGGCATGCTGAGTATCAAATTATCGATCTGATCTTGGGGGATCTTACACCACTCAAAACGCAATGCTCTCCGAAGTTCCGGTAGACATGTAGGAGGAGGTTGACGGGCTGCAACACGTCGGCCAAGCATGTCCCACACGTGCTCTACTGGATTCAAGTCCGGTGAGAATGCTGGCCAGTCCATACGGGTGATATTCTCCGATTGAAGGTATGAAGGTATTCGCTTACGATGTTTGCACGGCGAAGACGGGCATTGTCATCCATAAACACAAATTGTGCTCCCATGGCGCCCCGAAACAAAAGTACATGTTGTTTCAGACTGACGTCCCGATAGATTCAGCTTGTCATGGTTCCAATTTGAACATGCAGGTCAGTTCTGGAACCAGAATAATTCTATCCCAAACAAGCACTCCTGCACCACCGTAAAGGTGTCGTTCAATGATGTTTTCTTGTTGGTAACGGGTACCTGGAGCTCTCCATATGAAATCCGGCGAGACTCAGACTGCAAGCTAAACCTGGACTCGTCGGAACACATCAAACAAGCCCACTGTTGCAGCGTTCACAATGCATTCTCTCTACTCCAGGCTAACCGCAGGCGACAGTGAGTTGCAGTAAGTGGAACGCATCTGACAGATCTCCGAGCATACAGACCGATCTGCCCTAAGCGTCTGTACACGGTCTGGCTTGAAATTGTCGTACCAGTGGCTGAAGATAGCTGACGAGACAGGTCTGAGGCTGTGTTGCGCCTGTTTCTTTTGGCAGTAACTGCCAAATAGCGGTCCTCATTCGGCGTTGTAACTCTGGGGCGACCTGTGCTGGAACGTCTACTCACATTACCATCATCTTGGAATCGTTGCCAAAGCCTGGAGATGACACTCTGGGCAATTCCAAGTTCGTCTGATACTTCCAGTTGGGTATGCCCACATTCCAGACGGCCGATAATTCTACCACGTAAAAAATCATCCAAATGCGTCCTTTGTGTCATAACTATTCGGTTATTGCACTGAAATGCTTATAAAGCGCCTCGAACAATTTTACTTCTTTGCCTGTATTCCTTATATATCACTGTCTTACACTCTTGTCATTGTGGCGTACCATCGGTGTCATCTGGCTACTTCCTGAAATTTGCATATGATTCTTGAAGATGTGTGTAGTGATTTTACAGGTGATATATTTATTTTAGAGTTCGATTTCCGCGTGACTCCGAATTATCCTTAATGTATGGACATGAGTGTATTTGTTAATTAAACCTTATAGAATTATTAATGTTTCCTAAGTGTCCTTCCTCAAAGAACAGAAGTGCTAGATTTTCCGAATAGCAATACTAGGTTAATTTCAGAACAAATTAAAGGCAAAAGTGTCTGTAATTAATAATTTTGCAAGTTCATTTATTTAATGCGCTATAACAATGCTGATAAGGAAACGAAGTCAACAACTGATGCGAATCTGCGGTTTTCAAACACTTTTATCCCCATGAACTTCGTATGAATCATACGACGATTAGTTGTACAGACAATGATCGTTTTTTTTTTTTTTTTGGGATTTGTTGTGATTTCTTCATCTTAGTATATAATAATTTGTAGTTTACTAAAAACTCTTTATTACAAAAGTTATAATAATGGTAATTAATAATTTTTAATTGCATTGTACAGTTATTAGCTTTTTTTACTTCCTTGTACGAAATAAAGGAAGTATTGTAATCATGAAAAATTCTTGGTATCATATTTTAAACAAATATTCATTTTGAATGCTATCGAACGAATTTAACGATGCTTTTGGGTGATACCTGTACGTAAGGACAGAATAAAAGACTCTTTTTTCCGAAATGAATTATAAAACTGATTTAAAAGGGATTCAGAAGAAAATTTTTCATGGCGTCTGTGCGTACGTATGTATCTCGCATAACTCAAACACAAGTAGTGTCAGAGGTTTCAAATTGTATATATAGGACTGCTATAGCATGTAGTTGTGCACCTCCCTTTTTGGTGGCAATCGGTCGCCCCAAAAGCATATAAATACATATATATATATATACATATATACCCACTCTGTTTCTCGGCTCCGTGAGCTCAGTCTTTTAATTCACATATGTGTGTAAATTGTGCAGTTTTTGCTTTAAAAATGATTGGATTATGTTGTTCTTATCTCCCCGTTAAGGTTTTTACGCGTTTAGTTAACCTGCATGTTCTAGTTGTAGTATTATCAACAACTTAAAAGTTGTTTAAGTGTCGCTAAGCCTAATGCTTTTATCATAGCAGCCATATTTGTTTACATTTGAAACTTAGCAGAATAGTGGATTTGTTGCCAATCTAGAGAAACTAAGCTAAACAACAACAAACTAACATCTTTTTTTATTGCGAATTAAATCATGCTTAATCCATTCTAGAATTATGCTTTAAGTTATTAAATTATCCCGTGTATTGACCCAGCGTAGCGTCCATAACAAATTTAGTCAGTTTCTGCTCCTTCAACGTCTTTTTGGCCAAGTGAGACCAAAAGTAAACTATACGTTTTGTGCACCAAAAAGTCTGCCTTCCTGTTCGCTGGCCGAATTGCTTGTTTTTGCCCAGACACTGTAATTTTAATTGTAAAAATTGTTCTAACTGTATTTGGTGTTTTAACTGTTTTGGTGTAGATATTTTGAGGTTTTATGTATTTTTGCCTTGTCGAGAAGTGAGAACTGAATTAGTTGAATGAGAAATACATCTTTAATGAAATTCGAGGAAATATGTTTAAATGAAATGGAGGAAAAATTAGTATAATTTAATATTCCGTATAAGGAAGTCATGTGTTTACACATCCATTTTTCTCATACTGGAGACAGGAAAAATTTGCAGTGCCCTCGCCGAGTCCCGAAGTCTGGACATCTCGTATACGGGTAGAGTGCGCTTTCAATTACACCACCAAGGATGTTGAAGATTAAAAATCTTCACTGGCACTTGAAGGGAGCCAGATATTACGGCAACCCTATTAGCTTAACCAGAATGCCTTTAGACGGCAGCAAAGATGGTTGTCTATGAAATCAGGCATATAATATCGGCGCATATTATGTGAATATTCCAGAATATTTAATTTGAATAGTTGTATATAGTATCTGTAATATAAGTGTAAATAATAAAGATTTGAAAAGACGATGAAGACTCCTCCTCGACCCCGAGATTATATTTTCTTCAAAGGAACGCGGAAAGGAGGGAGAAAATACCTGATACTCCTTCTTGCAAAGGGCGAGTGGTGATGACAGAACCAATCGCCAAATTGTGGTAGACGAATTAGCTTCTACCACCTTTTAGTTCGGACACCACTGTAGAGTCATTAGATTTTTTTACGCTGTAAACTTGAGAAACGTGCAATATCTTCGCTGGGACTCGAACCTTGGAACTCTCGAACCCCCGTCGAATCTGCTTCCACTTACATCCTGAAAGCAGGCGAAAGGAGACAAAAAATACCTTCGAATAACATATATAATAGAATTAATGATATTACTGCAGAAATATTGTGATAATTTCTTTTTACGTTTTACTAAGATTTAAACTTAATTTAATCACTGTCCTATATTCTGTTTGCTGTACATTCTAGCTTTATTCGTAACAGACCAGGTGTTGATATTCAATTCCTATAAGAATTTGAAATCAGATTCTATTAAAATTTAATGTGCGATAACCGTAGTACAAATTTAAAGACAAATAAAAAAATCTGATGTGTACACCACATGACTTCCTTGTACGGAATATTAAATTATATGCATTTTGCATTTTATTGAAACTTATTGGATTGAATTAAATCTACTTCGTCGATAGCGCATGAACCACAATAGAATAAATACACTCCTTAAAATTAATTACATTTGTTTACCACAATGACGCTCTGGAACTAGCTTCCCTTAATAGCGTTACATCTCATTATTTTATAAATCATCAGAATGCACAAAATTTATGCATATCATATGAAGAATTACCTAACCGTTGCCACCTGTTCTGTTCAAATACCATAATGCATCTAAAACGATGTGTAAAAGAAATTAAACCAACAATAACAACAAAAGTTCAGTTCTCACTTCGCGATAAGACAGAAATACATAAAAACTCAAAATAGCTATATTAAAAATTACGAAGTAAATCATAGACACTTATTTCCTCAAATAAATTCCAGAATGGATTCAGCATGATTTAATTCACAATAATAAAATAAAGCGTTATTCTTTTTGTTGCGAAGCTTCGTTTCTCTAGATGGGCAACAAATCCACTATTCTCTTAAGTTTCAAATGTAAACAAATACGGCCGCCATAAGAAACTGATTAGGCTTAGCTGCACTTAAACAAGTTTTAAATTATTGATAATTCTACAAATCTTGAATGCAGATTTACTAAAGGCATGAAAACCTTAACCGGAAGAGAGGAACAACATAATTCAAACACTTTTAAAGCAAAAAATGCACAATTTACCAACATATGAGAATAAAAAGCTCACTCAGCAGAGTAACGGAGTGAATAATATATATACATAAATTTATATAATTTTGGTGCGGCCGATTGCGATCTAAATAGGATGTGCACATGTGCATTTTATACCAGTCCTACACTCACGTTTGTGAAAATTGCAACACCAAGAAGGAATCGTCATAATTGAATGCAATTTAATACACAGTTGAGTGGTAGTGGTACAAATAAATGATTAAATGTTCAAAGCAAACAAACAAGAACAAGAGATCAGAATCAGTATTTTGTGTGGCCACCACGCGCCGCAATAAGTGCTG
>KK122426.1:1086-16795 GCA_000611955.2 Stegodyphus mimosarum
AAACAGTGAAAAATCTCAGGTTTAAAATTTTTGTCATTACCAATTTTGTTTTCAATAGAAGCGTATAAAGCTACAAAAAAGAAATAAAATTAATTTTTTGAAGTTCCCATATTTTTGTCTTTTACACTATTTAAGAAGAAAAGAATTGTGGCAGTTTAAAAAGAAGAAAAGAGAGAGAGAGAAAGAAATTTTTAAACTTCAGAGCAACTTAACATCATAGCAACATAAAGCAAAATATGAATTAATTTTCAGACTGAAAAATAACTATGCAGGAATAATAACTATTATGAAAGCTAACTATTATAAGGGAAGGCTAGAAATAAATAAACACAGGAAACCGAAGCGTCGCTAACAGAATCCCACCCCTTAACATCTACGTCTCGATAATCAGTAACTGGTTGGTTCAAAAACTAATAAAGAGAAATTTTCTGCAGGTATATTTATATAATACGACGAAGTCTAGCCCGGAGCTCCATAATCAATACAAGCCCCGTCTAGACAATTTGACAAGCAACGTCTGGTTTCTCTATCTTAATGCATTTCCAAAAAATCGCAGAACTTTACTCGCTGAAAATTTCTTCTTGACAACTTTTAAAGAATTAGTTAAATCACATTTTCTTAGTTGCATTTCAACACGATGAGAGCAAGAAGCTATTTTTTAGTTTCTACTTTTTTGTAATCTAACTCTAAAATATTTTAACTTCAAAAATTTCTCGTTTTTATCATTTAATGCCGCATTAAACGAATCAGATTAGCATAAATATTTGCTCCCTCTTTTCACCTTTCCGCCCTGATTTTGATTTCGGAGAAGAAGACTTGCCTGTCTAGACAGACTAGTTAATAAAAGAAAGCACTTCGGGGAAACTTTTTAATTTTCTTGATAATCATGCTCAGCCTTTTGAAAGAGGATCGGAGAAGAAATTTGCGCAAAACTTTTAAGTCGGACGTAAAAATGACGTGTTTACTTGTTCGGAAGCGTTAATTGGCTAGCTTTGCGAAAAACGAATCAACTATGTTGAAATCTGAAAGCCAGTACTTTAATTTAGAAATCTAATTCTTTTATTTTAATCATTTTCAATTAGGTAGAGAATTAATACAAAGACTTAAAAAGAATTGCAAGCAAATACTTGTCGCCGAACGGAATTCTTACATTTAATTAAAAGAATAAAATTCTTAACTCCATTTTAAGATGGAAGGGAAATGAATTACGCATTAGATTAAAATTATGAGGCATCTTAAACAGCTTGGTATGCTTTTGCATTCCAGTTCAGTCTAGTTTCATAAACCCCGCCCCGTTGGCATGATGGTAAAAAAGATGGCTGCATAGCCTTGTTCCCGAGTTCGAATCCCACAGAAAGCATGGATATTTGTAAGTAGAAAGTGTTTTTGCGGCGTGGTATTTAATACCTGGCACTCATATTAGTACCTGGACGAAAGGTGGCTGCACTTTTATGCAGATTACTTTGTTTAAGACAAAAACTGGCTTTCAGAAAGGCGCAAGCATCTTTATACTGGGCCAACTTTGTAAAAGTTTCTATCTCAGTTTACAGTACCCACTTTGTAAAAAGGTTCTGACACCATTATGCTAACATGTCCAAGACGGCTCCAAGATGTTCCATCAAATTTATCTTTGTAAGAGTGGTTATTTGTTTTTATTTGTATATTACTGTATTTTTAAATTTATCTGTGGGACTTTTAATTATGTTCCTTTCTTTGTTCAAACATTTTTCTTCCTGTTGGCTAGAAATTGGTTTGTAATAAAGGAAGGTCCAATAACAGTTTATGATGAAAGTATTACGCCTGCCAATCTACCAACAAGTATAACGACAGACTGATATTCTAGGCCAGTATTAAGGTTTCAAACTTTTATAACAGTTTTTTTTTAACCAAAAGCAGGAAATTAGCTTTTTAAGTCAAAACGTTTTCACTTAACAGGGTATTATAAACCTAAATAACATTAGTAAGCAAACTAGAGACAGAATCATTACCCTCTCCTAATGATTTACCCATAATTCTCTTCTAAGTCAATGTTCAATGCAGTATATTTTCTGAGGAAATTAAATGTCTCATTAAAAGAACTTTCTTTCCATCTTAAAACATACATTGCGAAAACAAGGGGGGAACAATTCTATATCTCCCGTTCTACTGGGCCGATTGACGAAATTCAACTTGCGCTTTTCATGTCTTAGAAGCGCGACTTTGGATATGTATTAGATTTATACATAGCATTGTTCTAATGTAGGTATTTTGGCACAAAATCGGACGTTTTCCGAAATGACATGCCAATATTTTTCCATATTTCGATTTTATGACTCAAATTATGCCAAACCGCCAAATTTCGTGAAACTCGCACGAGTATTTTTTTAAAAAATTAGATCTCAAAATTTTACTCCTCAATGTTGATTGAATTTGGTATACATTTATTAATCTCTCTTTTTTTTATTAAATTTATTTGATTCTTCCTTTCACATTTCGACATTTAGGTTCATTCCAAATAAATTTCGCCAAATGTTTAAGATTTATTATTAAAATTTGTATTTTTAAATAATTTTTATAAATTTTTCGAAAAATATTTTGAGTAATAGTCTATGAAATTTTTACCATCATTTTAAATCAGATGTATTTCTGAGCATAGCTGCAAAAAATTAGAGCTTTTTATACAAAATTTCCGAAGATATACGTGAATTTATATATTGGCCCGTTTTGAAATTTGGCGTTTTTATTATAAGCGATAATAACGCCGAATAGGGTTCACGCACTTCGTTAAAATTATTACAAAGTACGATATGTAACCTTTTTTCCGCTCGTGTGCAATGAAAAAAATGCGCCAAAATAAATTTTTGGATTTCTCCGTAAATTTCGCACCAAGTTTCACAAAATTTTATATTTAGGAACAATTTGAGACGTAGAATCGAAATATGGAAAAAAAATTGACATGTTATTTCAGAAAAAGTGCGATTTTGTGTCAAAATACCTATATTAGAACAATGCTATGTATAAATCTAATATTTATCCTAAGTCGGGCTTCGAGACATGAAAAACGCAATTTAAATTTCGTCAATCGGCCTAGTACAACGAGAGATATAGAACTGTCCCCCCCTTTTTTTGTTGCTGTGTACATATATAATGATAAATCTTCCTCTCTCTCTTTTTCTGTCTAGTACATTTTACATTTCCGTTTAATATAACAAGCACGAGCAACTGGCTATCAGTATACACGAAGTCTCTTGATACATTTTAAAAACCTAAAATCAACCTTCGAGCTGTTAAACTGTATATTATGATACCTTTAATTTCACACACATGCATCTTGAAATGTGTCCAAACAATTAATGCACTATATATGTATCGAAAGAAAAGGAGTAACGGCACAAAATGGAAGGGACATTTTGGAATTATAATCAATAAAATATCACTTACTCTTGGCCTTTCGGGAAACTTGAAACCCGTGGCCACTTAGAGCGTTAAATTATGGTTTTCGAAAGGTTCGAACAGAGATTTTTTTATCTTGTAATTGAATACCTGAGCTTTGTTACTGAGCTGAACAGTTTCTTGCTTGTAAGTTATCATTTTAGTTTCTTCTTGAGATCAAAGATTGGCTTGATGAACTTTGACTCAGCAATTTACAGTATGTAATTGCCATCTTTCATAGAATTAAGGCAATCCTTGTATATGTTCTTTCGGAGTCATAGCTAGCGTATCTGGTCAACAATCTTTAACAGTTGCTTCAGCTAGCAAGAGTAAAGTTTGATTGATCTAGTCAATAATTTAAGGACCAGAATTCGAGCTCGAGCAACGACATGGTCACATACATCGATCTAAAGTTTGCGTTTTCAGTATAATCTTACGGAACTCATAGATTTTTAGATCATTCCTTTCTCGTGAGCATTTTGACATACTCATTAAGAATAATTAGGTACTGTGAGTTGATCACATTGTAGGGTTCAACTCTTTAAACCTTAAGTTTTGACTCGGAACCCCACGAACACTTGACAAGCGAATAATCGCTTATGTGTGTGAACAGAATACTTAAGACTTGAGAAGGGTTTAAAACCCTTTATTATTCAATATATTTACAATCAGTTCCGGCTTGGAACTTTACAATAAAGCCACCACTCGGGCTTGAACTTAAATACTAATAATTTGAACTAAAACTAGCTTAACTAAAGCTCTTAAATAACATAGCCGAAGCTATCAGAATGTAACTAGTTGGCCCTTAAGTATTAATTGAATCGGCGAAGCCTAGCAAGGGCCTAGATATGGCCGAGCGTAGTAACAGCTAAGAGAGATGTGGCTAGAAGGCAAACGCGCGCTAGTCAGGAAATCAGACTCTCTCTTTTGAAGTTGGTTAAGTCAGGACTTAAAAAGTACTCATTCTCATTTGCATTCTCTGCGTTTCTAAATTCACATTTTGACAGGGAATTGTAAGCTGAAATTAGAATAAGATAGGAAAGATACAAAACTTAAAATAACTGTTAGAAAACGTATAATAAACCTTACAACATAAATGGAGAATATTACGTCTTATTCCATCTTTTCGGTAGAACGTAAGCGAGTCAGATAACATAACAATCCTGAGGAACGATTCAAGATTAAAAATGTTTAGATATAAGCCTATTTATTTTTTAACAAGCAACCTTTTTGCTCGGAATAATAATGACTTCTGTTAGGATAGTAGATCTATGTAGATGAGAAGTATAGTTCTACATGAACAGTTGGGACATCCGTTTCGATCCAAAAGAGCTGAAGTCTCGATCCGGAAAGAGCGTAGTGACATTAAAATTACAATGGGACAGCATAATAAAAAAATTAATTTCTTTAGATTTTTCATAAAACACCATCTGCAATCATTTAATTGCATCAACTGGAAATTGTTTATTTTGTGTAAGTTTCCACCTACGCTGTATTGTAGACTTTGAAAGTAGTTTTTGCATTTTACAGAAACATTCATAAATTTCCTTAAACTGAATTATATAAATTATCATACGCTATTCATAATGCATTCATAGGGAAAAGAAGTAAAAAATGAATTCATAAGACCTGAAATATTTTTGGAGTACAGAAGAATCTTTGAAATTAACTGAACACTTTCATTCTAAATCATAATTTCCTTTTACCCCCTGATGCAAGGTTTAATTAGAAAGTCTTCCAAGAAGGCATCTCTTCTCTTAGACAGGCAGCCTTCGTGTGCTTTGTCAAATTCAAATAATCAACCACCCTCTCAATAGAATTTACGGTTTGAGTTAACCGTTTGATTCTAGCTAAAACTCTACAGATGAAACATTCTCTTTCAATCTGAAACAATAAATTTTAGAATATCTTCAGGAACTTTACTTTTGAATTAAGAAAGCGTTACATTGAGTTAATATTTTGAAAGAGAGCTTTTCTTCTATAGAAAGCGAAAAATCTATGATTTAAATCACTATCTCAAATAAAAAGGAATAAAAAATATAAATAAATGATCTGAAGATGTTATTTCTGTTACCTGAACTTTTGGTATTAGCGAAGATTTTAGAAGGTCATGTATGAAGATTTCCGACACTGAAGCATTTAAAAACAATTACTTAAATTAATTATTTTTCAGATTTTACATAGCTGCTCACTTATTTCAGTTGCTGCTTGTTGAAAGAAGCTTTAACCACAATTTGCACCTGCGAAAAAAATATTATTTATTGTTTATTGTAAATAGGCGCTTTAATATACTTTTTATTTATTTGCAGTTTTTTAACGTGAAAACGACAGAAACTAAAAATTATTAAATTGAAAATAATCATTCGGTAATTATTAAATTATTGCAATTGCAGGGATTAGGTTTATTAGGTTGACAATGTTGCAGGGATTAGGTTTATTAATGAGCGATAGAATTAATTAGTAAAACTCTTATCAAAATGTATCTAACTTATAAATCGGCAGAAGTTATAGAAAATTTTTAAAAAAGGATTACCAATTTCTGTGCCATATCTTGGGAAAAGAAATTCCTTACGCTGAATAATTTAATAGTTTATCTTTACATTCTAAACTCAAAATTAATTTCTACGTGTGTTCTTAAATCTTCTGTGTTCATTAGAATCTTCTCACGTCTACAGCTCGGTTACATTTCACCTTGAAATTTTAAAAATCTCAGAATTTCCTTTACAGTCTTTCAGTAAAAGAAGGGAAAATAGATATATTTCATAATATCTACTAGTTAAAATATTGACGTCATAAAAGTTATAATAAGATATAGTTAATAAATATTGACATCATGTAGTGAAAAGAGGAAGAGTTTAACATAGAAATTCCGGCTTTCGTCTAAAGATAGTTATCTGATGTTGAACTGCACACAATAACATCGACTAGGTTCTTTAAAATTACTTTCATTTTTATTAAAATAATTTTAAACTTATCTTAAAGAGAGAAGAACATTTTTGCTAAATATTTTCAAGAGAATCATTATCAGTTCAAACAAAGCAGAACATCAACTAGTTAAGTTTCCTTACTACAAGAGGAAAATAAACGGCCAACGATTGCCTATCAATATATCTTTAGTTTCTAATCACAATTTTCTAACTAATTTGTGACTCAAATGTAATACAAAATCAATTGCTTTTATGTCTTATTATTCCTTTACGTAACGAAAAGATTGTTTCCCAATCCAAGCTTTTAACTATTATGCTAGTTATGTACCTTTATTGTCAAGTTGAGGAAATTTATTCAGTTCGGGCCTATTCAGTTTCTTTGTATTTTTAAGAAAAACTTACTCTAAGCAGCAAGGATGATGATTTTCCCCGAGAAGGGCAAATATGTTAGTGCTTTTAAGTTCGCCATTTTGAAGTATATTGTAATCTTTTAGTTGCTTTGACTTTTATACTTATATCGTTTTGGTTTATTGGTAAACGTCTTGAAACACGCCATTGATAATTCAAATATTCCATTCCCAAACATGATAGTTTTTTTCCCTGTAGCCTTCAATTTAATCGAGCAATCGTCTTGATTCTATACCGGAGGCTTTCAAACAAGGTGGAACTTCCTAGTTTCAGGAGGGGGGGGGGGATAATATCAGTTTTTTATTTACCTGTTAAATATTTAGCTTTAGTTTATGAACATTAAAAAAAAAGTACTTTTACTCAAGCTTTGGTATTTATCAATATTTTCTGTACTTTTTCTTGTTTAATTTAGTAAGCCCATTAAGAATAATTTTAATTTAAATAAATATATATATAGTTATCGAGTTTTGAAAAAGAGGGGGGATGAATGATGGTCTAGTATTTTTAAAAGAGGTATATGGGGCAAAAAGAAAAATTGGGAACCATTGATCTGTACTTTATAAGCAAGTATGTGCGCAATTATCTTAATGGTTAGTAGATTTGAAAGCTTTAACTCCTTGATTAAATCAATGCTTTGAAGTCCTTAACTTATAACAGATAATTTTAATTAAAGTTAAAAATCTAAATGTACAGTTACTGTATGATTCATTAAAAGCATGTAACATTTTAAATCTGCGTTTATCAGAGGCCATTACTAAAACGGATTTTAAAGGCTTTAAAAAGAATTATCAAATTTATAGCTTTAGCTACGTTTATACTTCCTCTTCTAAACTTTTTACGTTTATCAAAGATGTAACGCGGTAATTTATACAGCAGAAATTATAATATAATAATTAATATGTTGCAAGTATGAATAATTGTACTGTCACGAAGTTCCATCGTTTCCGCTACTTGATGTATTTGCTTTTATTCGAAGTAACCTGGATTTAACGAGCGTGCCTATAATACTCGGATAGTGTATACAAAACTGCTAAGAAGCCGGTCACGCGTTACTACGGAAGTGAAAAAGATCATTAGTATATAAATCCCTCCGTTGTAGATGATAATTTGGAAGGGAGTGAGTTTAGGTTAGATGCTCTGTTTTTTATCTGAATGTGCACAATGCCATCATTTATACGACAGCAAAAAAATAAAAAGATATTTTTTTAATTTTAAAGAAAAGTAAAATAAAGTAGAAAGAAAACAGCAATTTGAAAGATTTCATGTGAGCTCTGCTGATAGATTATGGATGCCACCATTTTTCCACAGTTTGAGGAACAAACATTACACGAATACATTAAAATGCTTCACTACTGAATAGCAGACATTAATACAGACGTCATTCATACAAACGTTATAAGGTATTTCTCCCATCTTCTTCTTAGCATGTCTTCCTGGTGTAGTGGTCAGAACGCTCGGCGCGTATTCGGGAGTTCCGTGGTTCGAGTCCCGGCGACGCCATTGCTCATTTTTCATGACTGCTGCTTCAAAATAACCCAATGTCTCTACAAAGGCGCCCGAACTAAAAAAAAGATGGTGGATGATAATACTCCACCACCAGGATTTGGCGATTGGGTCCCCTAATCCCCAGTCGCCCTTTAAAAGAGGGATTATATAAGGTATTTCTCCCGCCTTCTAAGCATGCCTTCGTGGTGTAATGATCAGCACACTCGGTATGTATTCGAGAGGTCCGAGGTTCGGGTCCCGGAGAGAGCATTGCTCATTTTTCACGTCTCCAGCACCAAAAACTCCTAATATCTCTACAATTAATTAAGCGTTCTTAAAAATTAATTCAGTGTGAAGAATTATTCAGAATTAATTCAGTGTTTTTAAAAAGTGTGTTTCATGTAAAACGCAATTCATAGCGTAGTATTTCTTAAAGTGTAAAATATCTAAATGAAAACCCTTCGAATCTATTGATTGAGCACTTAATTCTTCGTCACAAATAACCTTGTAGAGACATTAGGTTATTTAGTAGCAGGAGACATGAAAAATATGCAATTCCTTCGCCGGGAATCGAACTACGGACCTCTGAAATACCGGCTCAGTGTGCTGACCATTACACCACGAAGGCACGCTAAGAATGTGGGAGATATACCTTATATACTCCCCTTTTTAAAGGGCGACTAGGGTTTTAGGGGACCTAGTCGCCAAATCCTGGGTATGGAGAGTCATCATCCACAACCCTTTTAGTTCGGGCGCCAGTGTAGAGACATTAGATATTTTTTTTGGAACAAGAGATATGAAAAATGTGCAACGCCTTCTCCGGGAATCGAACCACGGACCTCTCGGTTACGCGTCGAGCATGCAGACCACTACACCACGAAGGCATACGAAGAAGGCGGGAGAAATACCTTATAACCTTCTCCTTGTTTTGCCGAGATGAAGATGGTTTTATGCGTGGATGTATTCATATTCTGAATTTGCCGTTTATTACAATTAAGGAATAAACTAAGGGCTCCTTGTGCGCGCCATTTGTGAAATTACAAACACATGGTTCATTCACTACGCCAGTGCGCTACATCACATATCATTGCCGTAAGAGAATTTTTACCTGCAAAAGTTTCAGTCCTTCCGTGAGGTTGAGGGTACGAGAAGATTGGTTAAAGACCCTCTGACTGCCTCTTGTGGTGCTATCCTTCAAAGTTCGGTTGAAACCTCCCAGTTAGTGCAGCAGAACTATACTTGTACGACCAATTGTGAAATAATGGTGTCCCGCTCACTTGTACCTCTACCTGCAAAAATATCACAATGCTTCTCCGTCAGCCATACAGTCCTGACTGACCTCCTTGTGATTTCTTTTGTTTAAGTTCAAAAACGATGGCAAAAATAATTATTTTGGAAAGCTGATAACGTCTACGCAGCTGAGTGGACGGGTTTGGACAACATGAAGGTGATAAACTGTAATTGCACATTTTCAAAAAAAAAAAAAAAAACTTTTTAAAGGTCATTTTTAAAATTTCCATTCGTGAAATTTTACACACATAGTTCATTCACTGCGCCAGTGTGTTAAATCCCACATCACTACCGTAAGAGAATTTTTGTTTTCCAGGACAGACCGCTTGGTCTCGGAAATCTGTAGCGGTTTTTTCCCTCTCCCCCTCCATTCGTATTCATTCATACATTTTCTTCCTCTACGGATACGTATAATTATACAGGATGGGCTGCGATTTACGTGGAATACTCTTTTTTACACTACTTTACCATTTTTAGGATTTTTTAATGTAAAAAATATGAACTTTCCCCCCCTGAGCAAAATTTGATATGATATGAATTACGTTAAAAAACTTTACGAGTAAGAGCTCGAAGCGTATCATCAATGGTTTTCTGCTAATACTTGAATTGCTCAAGTCGAAGACCGTTTAAACTTAATATTTAAATCAAAAATAATGTTATAAAAGGAATGTAATATGTAAAAAAGTGAAAATTATCCTTTAATATCTTAGTTGAGTTAGCGTAAATGGTAAACAAACAATCTAAACGATTAGCGGCCTTCAGACCAAATATTTGTCACGTACGTTGGTTCATTAAAATGCGGAAAGGTTGCGTAACCTAATTTTCACGAGATGTTTAAAAACAATATGTGTAAAAAGGAGGTATGGAATAAAAGTATTGCAACTTCCTTGTTGTAGTTGAAAAAAACTTTGACTCTAATCGCCTATGTCGAAATTTAATTTCAAGTTTACCTTGAAGCATGAAGTATGTATATTAGTTTAACATTATTATTTATTTTGAATACTGTATCGAAATTAAATCCTAAACAGGATAAAATTTATCTTCGAAACATAGTTTTCCTCCCCTGCCTGTGTTGTACCCAAGTACTGATATCCTTCTAAAATTAGCCTGTCGTATAACAGTACTAATTAAACATGTTTGCATATTTTTTCAGATATTAGTGCATTTTTTAAATTAAAAGTTAAAGGAACATAAATATAATAGTTGGAAAAAAGTAAGCTCTAAACTATCAAACTGTCCATTTCATGATTAAATAATCTAATCAAATCCAGTCTAATTATGTATTCAAATCTTTATTAAATATTAAAATTTTTTAATGAAGTAAGAAACAAAAACTTTATTGATTATTAGCAGTAGTTTCTTTTGCTCCTTTCTTTAGTGTTTAAGAAACTAACAAGCATATTTTAGTGGTGAATCAT
The DNA here is from genome assembly GCA_000611955.2 of Stegodyphus mimosarum. Taxonomy (NCBI): domain Eukaryota; kingdom Metazoa; phylum Arthropoda; class Arachnida; order Araneae; family Eresidae; genus Stegodyphus; species Stegodyphus mimosarum. Next base: position 12,026 of record KK122426.1, read on the forward strand.
ACACCAATATATGAGTATTCTTTAAGGAAGCCAGCAAATGATTTTCTAAAATTGCAAAAAACAGTACTAAAATAAAGCAAATTTTCTATGTGTTGAAAAATGCCTAAATTCCGCAAATTATATTTGAGAAAAGATTAAATTATATTTCTTCTAATCTCTAAAATTATTTGTGTGTGTGTGCTTGTGTGTATGTGTAAACCGTAAATTTAAAGAATAAAAAAATGCAATAAAAAAACAGATATGAAAACTTATAGAGCAATTTGTATATTTTAATTAAGTTGGACAGATGTGTAGTGTATGTTAAATTGCATCCAGTATCATTTTCCATTTCCTCAACCGCTGAAGAAACATGTGTGAGGTCCTAATTATTTGAATGGCTGTTTAAACCAGTGAGCACGATCACTAAAACGTCTCTAGTTACAGAAACCCCATTTGCCCCCCTCCGCCACCAGCTATAATCATAATCTTAATTTACTACTATTCTTCTCTTAAAAAGCTCTTTGTACTTACTGTTTTGAATTTATATCAAGCGAAACTGCCGACCGTCATGTTTTATCGCCTATTGCCCACCTGTTACTTCTGTTCTCCATTATAGTTCTGTCCCTTATTTGAACACTTGTTTATACATCTGCATTTGTAATGCTTAAAAGATGAATATTCGATACAATGTTTAACCTGAAGAGGTGAATATAAGGCGCAGAAGGGGATTTAGCTTATGAAGAGGGGGTTTTAAGGACTATTTTGTAATTGTCAGAGTTTAACGTCGTTAATAATTGGGGAAAGAAGCCAGCGTTTTACAGAAGAAACTTTGAATAAAACAAGCGCAGGTGCTGTGCCCGCAGTGTTTGAAGTGAGGTGCAGGGAGTAGATGTTTATGATAGTTTTTATTAGGCTTATTTTTTAAAAAAAATTATAAAAACAATAAGCTTTACTTCCAGTTCATTGTTTAGTGAGTCCTTGAAAGGTTTTTTGATAACCGTCAAGTAGCTGAGCAATTGTTTTATTAGTAATTGTTACACTAGCTATTTGGACAAACCATTCAACGTTTCCTTTATATTTACTTATAACTGATATCTATGAATTATTTACAAAAGCAATATGAATTTATTTATTTTTCATTTCTTAATTTGTAGTATTTTCTAGAAAAAGTGAATCTGTTCATATCTTCCCGAACAAAAACAATGAATCTGCATGATTTTCATTTGCTTTCAATTTCTAAGTTAACACAGTACCAAAACAAATACATTTATATTCTTTTAGTTTCATCTAAGAGAGTTATTGTACAGATATTAGAATTCAAACTTCTTCAAAATCAAGTTCATACCAAACTGTCAACATGCTCCCCCCCTTGAAAACAAGGATTTTCCAGATTCGTGATTTTTTGGCGGGGGTCTCAGTGATTTCAAATAAATGTGGACATTTTGAGTCGATTCATTTAAAGTAAATGCCAAATAACGACTTAGCTTCTACTGAGGTTATTCATTTGAGTTTAATGCGAAATACAAATTAAAATTATTAATAATTGATAATTTTAATTATTTCTCTTGCATTCATCATCACTAGGCAATTAAAAGAAATTTTAAGCTTGCCAAAAGTCGAATCGCTTCAGCCATAGTATTGCTAGTAATATGTTTTATATCGGGAATAGTTGAGCGGATGTGCTGTGTAGGCCTGTGCCAAGACTTTTTACACATGCAAAGCTAAACATTTTTCCTGAAAAAATTTGCCATGGAGGCATCTTTCCTTTCAAGCATATGTCTATTCAGTGATTTGCAATTAAAAATTGAGCGACTAATTCTTTTGAAAATACCATCAAATAAAAGTTGGGCATCTACTACTTTGCAATAAAAATTTGCAGCAGAAATATAAATCGTTGGAAATGACTGTGATAGTAATTCAGTCATTTTCGTGAGGCAAAATTTTGGAAATATTAATTTGATGTAAAGGCATTTTCGATAAATTTAAAAAAAAACGTTATAAATGCATGCGTATTCATGGATAAGCGGAAAATACGCATAATATTGAATTGATAATTAACATAACATATAACTAACATGCACATAACTAACGACATAAATTGTTAAGTAACATTCAGGTATTGTAAAAAAATCTTCAGAGATTTTGAATGGACTGCAAGCAGTGTTTTAATTTAATAGTGTTTAATTAATGTAATATTCAAATTTGCAGATTCGATTTTCTTATCTTTATTGTCCGTTTTTAAAAACGCTTATTGTATTTTCCCTTTTCTTTTTTTTTTTTTTTTTTTTTTTGATGAAAATATTACTGCTTCCAGCGCTGTTACGTTATGTTTATTTTTGCACTACTTGCTGCTTTATTGAATAAAATTAATGGAAGATTAAAACAAAATTTAATTTCGCATTCAGGTTTTATATGTCTCGACGGAAACCTGAATAATTTTGCTCTTAAGCTTCCAATTACCCGCAAAAATACTTTGCCTTCTTTTATACTTTTATACTTGTGTTTTTATTTTCACGCTAACTTTCAGTATATGGAGTATGATAAAAAAAAAGACGCATTGGATTTATTAAAAAAATAATGAAAAGACACAGAATAAGTATACTTTTTGTAACTGATAGAAAGCTTTTAAATATTTTTAATACAATGCAGTCAATTTACTAAATATTGAATTAAACCCTTTTCGCAGTCAATTTTGAAACTTGCGTACTGTATGCTTGATGGAACGTTCACGCGAAGGCTCTGAGGTCACAAGTGGCATAGGCCGAATTTCGTTGCTAGGCAACGAGACCTTGTTACGTCATAGAAACTGGTATAAAGATTTTATCTAAAGTTTTTAACTGTTCAACTTTACACCAGTCTGGTATACGAACCGACTTAACAGAGCGAAGGAAGCACGAACTGAGATTTGGTCAACGATTTCCCTTAGTCATTTCTACATTCACGCATGTGCAACTTTGCTTTCACTGTTTGGCTGCGATTAAACTCTGTTCCACAGATGTAAACGCCCTTAAAGAATTTTACGGCTTAGAATTACAGCAATAATGACGGCTGGAACCGCTGCGTGAACGCTCCCAGAGAACGGATGGAAAAGTTTGAGATCTTAGTTTTACCTGATAGATATTTTCGGCTGTTTATTTATACGTCTCTAAACCAACTGACGTAGGAATTAATTTCATTTCGTATTTATGGCGATAGTTAATTTGCAATAGCGCGGGCATTAGACTGTGCCATCAACTCCAAATTTGTAAATGTGGTCGAAGAAACTTCTCATAGAGAGAAAATTTTTTTCAGAAAATTTCTTTTGCAGTTTCATTTTTTTTAAGTTTCAAGCATTTAAACTGACAAACAATGATATTGAACTAAAAATATCTGTTCTTTTCTTTTGAATCTCGGGAACATCGTCGTCTCATTCCCAGTTTCACACTCCGAGCGCCATGGATCCTCAACCGCGTAATCTAGCGCCGCTGGCCACGGCATTAGAGTCGGCATGGCTCAACATCCCAGAGAACACCTTCAGGGACCTATGTGACTCTCTTCCTGCACGTCTCGCAGCAGTCCGCTCTGCGAAAGGTGGTTATTCTGGCTTTTGACAGATGGTCACATTAATGTGACTGGACTGTGTATATAGCTCTGCTAACCAATGATTGATATTTCAACTTTATCTTCCTTTTATTCTTTCGGGATCTTCTTCTAAACCCTGCGTCGTCTTTGCATCGAGAATTCTTCATTTTTCTGCGTTTGCTTCGCTTTTCAAGCTCTTAGATGCCAGAAATGATTTAAAATTAGGCAAAACAGCAATCTTATTTTGGTATCGATTTTAAATTAAATTCTCTAGATCAGACACAGGTCCCTCTTCTTCAGAAGCAAAAAATATTTTTCAAAATATGTGTCTGATTGCCCACGAAACTGATACAGTATGATTTAAAACCTGATCTAAAATAAGAATGCTGTTTTGTCGAATTCTGTTTTAGCAGAAATTAGCAGAAATTTCATACTTTTTTGCGACCGGGCTCAATTGTTTCCATCCACGAACGCGATTACCATCTCTTCGATTTTGATACAGAGACTCTGGTTATTTAATGCGACCTGTGGACCCTGGAACTGAATCTCCGAGTTGAAAAACAGTTCTTTCATACATGAATTCTGTTGCGATCTGAAAAGTTATTTTTACTTTTTACGATTGTAGAAGGACTTGAAATCAGTTTGTTTACTTTATTTATCTCTTACAACAGTTGTAGTTGGCATATTGCTCAGTGTTTCTCGGTAAATGTGAGTGTTGGCGTTGTAGAGTCACTAGGTTCGTCAAAGCAGGAAACATGAAAAAGTGTGTAATGCCCTCTCCGGATCTCCTGGCTACTAGCCAGAAGTACTTCCGATTACAATACGAAGGCAAAGTGTAAGAAGAGAGAAAGCAGCTTACCTTCTCCCCCGTTTAATTAGCGACTGCGGAAAAGAGCAGTTTTTTGCCAAATCCAAATGGTAACAAATTACTGCAGAAAAGAGCAGCCACTTGCCAAATCCAAAGTTAACAAATTACAATTCACATAAACTTAATGAATCTACAAGTGGCCACCGAATTTTAGTTCGGTGGCCACTTGTAGATTCATTAAGTTTATGTGAATAAAAGAAATCAGCAATGGCCTTCTCGGAATTCGAATTCCGAATCTTCTGGTTGCTAGCCGGACGGGCTTCCCAGTCAACCGACGAAGGCACGGGATAAGGAGGAAGAAAACACCTCACAATGTGAGTAAGTTTTTCTAAATGCCCGGCCACTTTATTTAAAAGCCATTA